>CM051256.1:3659953-3837453 GCA_027921565.1 Artemia sinica
TTTCATATGAGCACTTTTCAATTTAATTCCGAATAAATACCTCATTTGGTTTTCATTAGCAATAGACAGTGCTTGTCTCAGACCGCAATTCACATCTAATTCGCTGAATCTCTCAATTTTGGATCTTTAGAAATAAATCAGGAAGTTAGTGTCAAGTGCCAGCATAAAAGTCATGTCACATATGATTGATTTAATTTCGGACTGAATGCATATAGAACCGGTGACAGGGGGAGCTATTTTTGGTAGACGCACTGGGGTCCTTCCTCGTGATAAAGCATCGTACTGAAGATAAGTGATTGGATGAAAGACCTCTTTTTATTGGTTATTGCTCATGGAATTTCCAGTGTTGATTCTTATTCATTTTGTTGCCAGGATGAGACCTTGAACTTGACAGATGTATCCTAAGGAAATTTTTCTTGTTGCCAGGAATATTCCATGTCCTGAAAAGCAACTCATCTATATTGTAACTATTTCTTTTTATTTTGTAAGTAATTGTGAAGGATTTTTGTTTTTTTATTGCTTGAAATCCTTCCGAAACAAGTTTGGATGGAAATATTTGCTACTCTGTTGTTATCAGACAGTTTGTAGTAACGAACTATAAGCAATGAGCAGCTTAAGCTCATTAGTAACCGAACTATTAAGTAACCGAAACTCTTAAAAAGGGGTTGTGATATCCATTAGTACAAGAATTGGCGTTTTATGCTGATTCCAAATATATAAAATTCATAAGTTTAATGTTACCCATCGAGTCTGGGAAAATTTGCAGAATTTTCGAAAAAAGAGGAAACATACCCAAAAGGTCAAGCGACCTTATGAAAACACACTATCAGATTTAGCATATCAGAGAACCCTACTGTAGATGTTCAAGCACCTGTCTACGAAAATGTGGAAGTTTCTATTTTTTGCCAGAAGAAAAGATCACGGATAGGTGTTTGTCTTTTACTTTTTTTTTCATGAGTGATGGTATCAAACCAAGGGTCCTAGAAGATTGGGAGATGGTTCATTCGAACGAAAACCAAAAACTCTAGTGCTATTTTTAAGTTACAAAAGAGATTTGAGGGTAACTAGTCCCCCTCTCTCGCCCCTTTTTTTCACCATTGATATCCGATCGAAATTTTGAGATACGCATTTGATTCTGCATAGTTGAAAGATCCAAAAACTCTAACTCTGGGGATGATATGACCCCCCTTGGGAAGCCCCGCCGCACCCACAGCAATGCGGAGTCATAGCTCCCCTTTTTTGCCGAAAAAAATATGTGCACCACACGTAAGAGATTACGTTCATATGCAGACTGGCACATATAATAAAGATTGGGGGGGGGGGGGGTGAATCATGAGTTTCTTAAGTGAATTTCTCGGGAGGCAGGGAGGGAGAGTGTTACTAGAAACTTTGTTTTGCCGAATTTCAAATAGGAATATTTCTCATTTCCATGTTTATATACATTTCAACTACTGTGAAACAGTAGTTGTAGCCTAAAGATGGCCAAAATATTATCTACTAAATATTCTGTGTACTACTCAAAGGGTATTTATATAGCTTCTCAGCATCAGAGGCTATACTGGCCTGCAGTTTAAGATTCGGGCCTGAACATAATTAGATAAAAAATAATTGTTTTTAAAATGAAAAAAAAGTGACTTCGAAGCTTAAAACGAAGTGAATTTATTCCGTATGTGACGGGGCTCCCCTTCCTCAACTCTCCCCTCCCCTCTTTGCGCTAAAGTTTTGTTGTGGTTTAAAAATAATTGTTATTCTAGTCCAACGGTCCTTGTGGTTGGAAAGTCGTCCTTAAAGAACTGGGACAAAAAGTAAAACTCTAATGTAAAGAGTGAGGTTTTGAGATACGCATTTGATTCTGCATAGTTGAAAGATCCAAAAACTCTACCTCTGGGGATGATATGACCAAACAGAACAAACAGAAGTTAAATAAAAAAAAAAAATGTTTTTTTTTCAAATGTAAGTAAATGGCAACATTAAAACTTAAAACGAACAGAAATCATTCCGCGTGTCCGAGGCCATTTTTTTCATGAGTGATGGTATCAAACCAAGGGTCCTAGAAGATGGGGAGATGGTTCATTCGAACGAAAACCAAAAACACTAGTGCTATTTTTAAGTTACAAAAGAGATTTGAGGGTAACTAGCCCCCCTCTCTCGCCCCTTTTTTTCAACATTGACATCCGATCGAAATTTTGAGATACGCATTTGATTCTGCATAGTTAAAAGACACAAAAACTCTACCTCTGGGGATGATATGACCCCCCTTGGGAAGCCCCGCCGCACCCACAGCAATGCGGAGTCATAGCTCCCCTTTTTTGCCGAAAAAAATATGTGCACCACACGTAAGAGATTACGTTCATATGCAGACTGGCACATATAATAAAGATTGGGGGGGGGGTGTGAATCATGAGTTCCTTAAGTGAATTCCTCGGGAGGCAGGGAGGGAGAGTGCTACTAGAAACTTTGTTTTGCCGAATTTCAAATAGGAATATTTCTCATTTCCATGTTTATATACATCCACTTCTGTGAAACAGTAGTTGTAGCCTAAAGATGGCCAAAATATTATCTACTAAATATTCTGTGTACTACTCAAAGGGTATTTATATAGCTTCCCAGCATCAGAGGCTATACTGGCCTGCAGTTTAAGATTCGGGCCTGAACATAATTAGATAAAAAATAATTTTTTTAAAATGAAAAAAAAGTGACTTCGAAGCTTAAAACGAAGTGAATTTATTCCGTATGTGAGGGGGCTCCCCTTCCTCAACTCTCCCCTCCCCTCTTTGAGCTAAAGTTTTGTTGTGGTTTAAAAATAATTGTTATTCTAGCACAACGGTCCTTGTGGTTGGAAAGTCGTCCTTAAAGAACTGGGACAAAAAGTAAAACTCTAATGTAAAGAGTGAGGGTTGAGGAGAGGCAGGCCTCGGACACGCGGAATGATTTCAGTTCGTTTTAAGTTTTAATGTTGCCATTTACTTACATTTGAAAAAAAACATATTTTTTTTATTTAACTTCTGTTTGTTTACAATTGCATACCCATGGTTAACCTAAATGCGAAAAGGGTTACAGCCCCTTCAAACACAACTCTTAAAATCGAAATTGCATAGCAATACTTCCAAAAATAGAGCTTACTTAGTAGTATTTGCAATAAAGTAATCTAAGTAATCTCTGTTTTGCTCCCATTTTCTCTCTATATTTTTTTTATTATTTCTCAGTTCTATTCCATCCACAGATTCGTCTGTGAACAACTATTCTGCTTTTAGCCCTGTCTTCCTCTTCCTTTGTTTTCATCCTGCTAGTGGTTCATTAAATAGTTCTTAAAACAGGGTTAAGCTCAGTTTCTCCCCAGTGCTCCATTTCTTTGGTTTCACCGATGTTGAGAAAATACACATTGACAAGTTTTCTTTCTTTTTTTTTCTAGAGGAATATACAATCATTTCCACTCCAAGACAAGAAGTTATGTTCAAAAAAGGATCAATTGCCAAGAAGAAATCTGAACAGAATGACACTCGCCCGCCTAGTAGTCTAACTGAGGAAGAAACTCATCTTAACCAAGGTGAGGATATTGGTAAGTCTCCGTCTCCCAGTATCCTCTATTTTACTTTTGATCATCTAGATTTGAGATTAAGATAGATTATACAGGAGCGGCTGCGTGCAAGAAGACGCTAGGTCAAAAGAGCATTAAATGTGCTCTGTCTATTGGAAACTGAACTACCTTGCTTTGTTTTGAATCCACTAAGATAACGACCTTATGCCCGTTAAGAAATGCACTATGCTCATAAAAGGTAAACCTGA
Organism: Artemia sinica; assembly: GCA_027921565.1. Taxonomy (NCBI): domain Eukaryota; kingdom Metazoa; phylum Arthropoda; class Branchiopoda; order Anostraca; family Artemiidae; genus Artemia; species Artemia sinica. Next base: position 3,663,740 of record CM051256.1, read on the forward strand.
TCCGTGATTCCGAAACGCTCTGTAGTGTTAAATTTAACTCATCTTGGTTGCAGAGATTACTGTAACCTAGTAAAGAACAAACCACGTCTCATAGTAGTCAAAGGGTTAAAATTCCTTCAAAAACTGTCTAGTGAGAAAAAATCGCCATTTGTAGCGATTGAGGAATTCTTACTATTACAGGAATTTTGAAAATGAGTCTAAAACCCCTCTAAAATGGAGTCAGGTCGTAATAAAAAGTACACAATTGAAATACCCATTGTCGAAAAGCTTATCCAGGACACTTACAGCCCCCATCGTGAATGAAAGTTTTTTGCCTTTGTGTTATCAAGTTTGCAACATGCAGCTTGAATATCATTATTCTATTATAAATAAACTTTTCATAACTTTTCTTTCCCTCCTTCTCCTGGAAAATTGAATATATATAGTCTTAGAATAAGTCATAAACACCTATATTGAATAGTAGAATTCTTGTTTGTTACTTGAAATACAAAGAAATAAACTATTTTCTGAAGCAATGTAGTTCAATCGAGTAGAGCTGTGCTGCAAGGTGTTTTAAAAATTAGTAGTTTCTGCTTCTATATAGCCCCTTTGGTTTCAAGTTTCTTATTATTTTTTTTTTTTTTTACTATCTGCATATTGTGTTAGTATTTTCTACGTCGAAGTTTGATATGACATCAATAAGATCTTTTGAGAAAATAACTAATTCTTTTTTTGTTTCAAAAGACAGACTGTTCCGAATGTCGCCAGGGACGAAAGATTTAATCAAAATAAACTTTGGACAAATTCAATCTAGTTTCAAATCGAAACAGTATGAAAGAGATATTTGGCTATTCTCGGATAGTTCAAAAAACTAATAAAAATGTTTTTAGTTTAGAGATCTTGGCTTATAAATAAGTAACGATTTTTCAAAATATGGATGCTAATTATTTTCTGTTTCTTAATGAAATGGGTGACATTTGTCTAGTTTTGTCATAAGGAAACATGTTACTAATCATGTCATAGGGTATAGACACAGAGAAACCAGAAAAAGGTTGTTGTCTGTGTTATTACTCTTGTTTTTACTGTTCAAAATTTTGGCCAAAATACTATACGATTGTTAAAAGTTAAATTGTAAACGACACTCAAAATTGTTGGAACCTAGGTGGCGTCATATTGCGTAAATAGCAGTTTTCAATGAGGGCACGCCAAGTTTTAAACGTTAAACTATTATGTTTTAACACTCATCTTCAATGTTAAGAGCGAGGTTGTTATCCAAGTGAGAGACTGCCTTATAGTTAGTACAAAACTTCGTAATTGAGTAAAGCAAATGCAGCTATATTAGCCCCGTTACAAAAGCTCATCAGTTAAAATCAAGATTAAAAATTGGGGGTTAGATGGTGGAGCCCGGCTTACTGTTAGGATTACCATGAGTGTGATATTATGAGGAGCAGAAAAAAAATAATCAAAAGTAAAGAATGACACTAAAAGTAAAAACTGATAAGAGTTAAAACTAATAAAATTTACTGAGGAGTCATATAAAACATGAGGGGATGCCACCCCAATAACTCCTTCCCCTCTCTTTGCTCTAAAGCTAGAATCTTTTCCCAGCCCTTCAAGAATGAACACTCGAACACAAGAGTAATAAGATAGAAAGTTTAAATTTATTGCATAATAGGCCTACTTGAGAAATACAAGAGGTTATTTATTAGTATTTACTTTAAATAGTAAATTTTCCGGTTCAAATGTTCAGAAGTAATCAGTATTCTTTCTTATTTTAAGGATTATGTTCTCTCTACCTCCCCCACAGACAAGCTTTTAGGGGAGGTAGTAATCAATTTTGGTTTATCATGTGTTTACTATATAAATCTCTCTTTCTGTCTCTCTCTCTCTCTCTCTCTCTCTCTCTCTCTCTCTCTCTCCTCTCTCTCTCCTCTCTCTCTCTCTCTCTCTCTCTCTCTCTCTCTCTCTCTCTCTCTCTCTCTCTCTCTCTCTCTCTCTCTCTCTCTCTCTCTCTCTCTCTCTCTCTCTCTCTCTCTCTCTCTCTCTCTCTCTCTCTCTCTCTCTCTCTCTCTCTCTATCTCTATCTCTCTCTCTCTCCAGAATTTTTATTGGGGGGAGGGGCAAAAGGGGTCTACATCTGGACAGTGGCATAATTATGCCAAAATCTTGGAAGGATGGGGGGGGGGATTGGAGCTAATTTTCGCAAACCCAGTGTAAATGACAGTAAAAACTGAAAAATGAGCCATTTGGTACCATAAAGTTACTATATAATACTATAAAAGTACAAAAGACAAAACAAAGAAAACAAAAAAAGAGAGGGTAAGGGAGAGAGAGAGAGTGAGGGAAAAAGAGAGAGGGAAAGACTTTTTAGCAGTTTGTAAGAATTCGATCTTATCATTCAGCAAAAACTAGACAGACAGCCAATAACCAAAAATTAAATCAGAAACTATTTTTTTTTTTACAAGTCTTTTGAAAGTGCGAAACGATTGCTCTCAGGAAAGTATCAGTCAAACTTAAGCGCAAAGAGCTATGACTTGGGGGAATTGTACCCTTTTCATATGTATACTAGCGCCTCTCTTCTTTTTAATTTTTAAGATCGCAGTGTTCTTTCACTTCAAAAATACATTTTAAATATAAAGTTTTAAAACAAAAACATCAGCAGTAGCTCCCTGCTGGAACGCTATAATCGCTGGTGATTCTTTTTTTTTTTTTTTTTTTTTTTTACAGATAGTCTTTGACCACTGCATGGTAAAACAAAATGTTTTTGTTTGTGCTAAAATTAAAACGGACAGCGATGATTTGTACTCTTGACTACTGTGCATAAGTGTTAAAAAAAATTTAAGCCACTTTATTAGCACATATATTCGCGTGGGGATGTAGAATGTTGAATATGGCGTTGTAGAATATGGTTTACGCAGATACAGTTAACAAACACATAGTAGCATGGGATACAAACGACCGTGGTGCCCTGTACAGATGCACGCCGAGCCAGTGTGTTAAATGGTTCAGAGGCAACAATTTATACCATATATCCAAGCTATGTCTCCCTCAAACCTTATAAATTTCTATAATTCCTTACGTAAATTCTTCTGCTGTTTTGACAATTCCAACTCTTCTCAATAAAATTCCCCCGAATGTGGCTGGATATAACCTATTCTTGTTTCCAATTAGTCACTTACAGTGATTTAAGCCAGGCGTTTAAATGAATTTAGCCAACTACTTATTTTCCAGCTGGATTTTTGGTTGGATTAACTCTTCTGTATGTTTTGTATTTTGTTTACTTTAGGATCAAGCTTTTCTTCTTATCATTGACGATTGACAATTAATATATTATGAAAGAACTATCCATATTAGTTTTCGATCTGTATTAAACTCTATTGCCTAATTACTTCTCCTTTTTTATTGTTTAAGTTGTTTTCCATATTTTTGGCTCTTTCTTGTTTTATTTAGATTCTTATTTTTTGACGGCTTCTAATCACTTTAACAAAGCTTCAAGAAAACAGATAAAAAAAAATGTGCTTTACAGTTTTAGAAGCGCAAATTTAGTTCACCTGTTAAATGAGAGTTAATTTTCAAGTCGTTGCTCAGTTTACGCGTCTCCTAGAAAGTCGTAAAAACCAGGGAGAGCAAAAGATACTCGAGAGAATATCTTTTGGATGGAGCTTAGATCATCGGTAAAGTAACACTTTACTGCTGCAGATCAGCATAGTTTTATGATTTAATACCTTGGCTCTCTTATTTTATTGCTAGATTCAATGTTTATTTCCATTAATTATGACATTATTTTTCTTGACAGTTTTGGACATTTTTGCTTTTTTTTTATTCTTTTTGACGCCTTTTACATAAGAATAATGAATACGGAAAGAGCAGAGATAAGAGGCGCTTCATATATATAAAATTGTAATTGTAGTTCGTCCTTTAGATGAAAGTAGATTTTCAAGTCGTTGCTCAGCTTAAGTATTCATTATAATGCCGTGAAAAGAACAGAGTATATAGAAAAAAGTATTTGACAGATGATCTTATGGGCTTGCTGCAGGTTCCCACAAATGTGTTGTCATCTTTTAGATCAGTAGTGCCGTAGTACTATTACAGGTAAAAAAAGAGTTTTAAAGGTTGGGAGCTGATAACTTTTGGCTAGATGCCATTGGTTCTCTTTTTTGTAGATTTTCGGCACAATTTAGTTCTTTCCTTTCTTATTTTTTTAATGCCTTTTATAGCACCATAATTCGCTTCTTCGAAACAAAAAACGCTACTTCTAAAACTGTAACATGAGTTCATCTTATCAATGAGAGTAGATTTTTGAGTTCCTATTAGGTTTGAGCAGATATTTAAACTGTGTTTAAATGGGAACTAGTTAAGTTTTCTCCTTAGCGGACATTTTTCTTTTCTTACGCTAATGTTTCTTCGGTGATAAGTAAAAGAAATTGTTATAAAACCTATTACTATTAATCACCGAAACTCTATTGCTGTCAAGAGAAACCAATTAATCTATTTAATTTATGGTGGAGTGAACCCATACACCCTGGATGAGGACTCAGGCCTCGGAGGCCCATTGCCTCTAAACCCCTTAAAATACCTAATTATTACCTGGGAATTATTACCTCCATGATAAATTTGACCCCCTCCCAACCCTTGCCATATAATTCGTCAGCCATCGGACTCTTCTTCCCCCACTATATCCTCCAGAATAACATTCAATAAATGGAAAATCTCTAGCTGGTATCTACTCCTAACTGGACATTCTTCTACCAGATGTCTCCTGGTTTCCACTTTTAACCAAGTTGGGAGAATTGCGACATACGTCGTGACTCGATTCATTTTACATTTTAGCAGAAAGGGGAAATTTCCCTCCATATTTTGGCAAGATGCTTCCTATCCCGATTCCTGATATAGATTCAGTCACCATTTTTAGCTCTGACCTTCTAGTCGCACTATATTTTCCACAGCGTGAAGTTAAACTTTGGAAGTGCTTTTTTGTTTCCAATCCTCTGTTGCTCCACCTCTTTGCTGCCGCTTTCCAACAGCTCAGAGAAACGAGAACAGCTCAGAGAAGAATCGGTTCTGGTCCATATTCTGTCAATGATGTTTCACTCTTGGCTCCTTCATCTGCCGTCTCGTTACCTTTGATCCCAGAGTGTTCGGGGACCCACATCAGTATAATTGGGTTTCTTTTGGATGATTGACTATTCAATGCTCCGTAGTGTTCCGTTCACTTCTTTGCTAACTCTTCATATTTTACTGTACTTTTTTTGCATCAGTGTTAAAGCTGATTGTTCTATTCCGAACAAAATTTTCAAAATGATAAATAATTATCACTTTGTCCGGATAAGGTGTATTCGGGTATATTATTATTCCAGTTCCCGATTTCTCATCAAATTTCGATCCATCCGTAAATCAAAGTATTACGTTGCTTTTAGGAAGCAGCTCAATCTCCTGCTCCATTTATTTCCTATTCTTTACATTAATCTGAAAATGCCTTTCAAATTTGACTATTGGGATGATATTATCCTTAGCAGCTATCCTTTTTGCAGCTCTTGCAGTTAATCATCATCGGGCTGCAGATGTTAACATGGCTTTTATTCTTCCCTTTTTTTATCTGCTGCTTTACACCATTTTTTAATTGCTTGTTTCTCCAGAAAATTTTCAAGCTCTTGGAAAGGTTTGTAGAATTGTCACGGGAAGTCACAAAAACAGTGTTGCCACCGTTTGTAGTTATGGGGGACATCGGACATTGAGTTAATATTAGAAATATTTGGTATTCCGTCATGCTTTGGATTTTTATTCTCATTCCGCTGACTCGTTAAGATGATAAGCTCATATCGTTTATTTATTCGCCAGTCTTATCATATTGTTGGTCCTTTGCTCGGTTATCCTGCTGAAAAACCTTTTATATCAACGTAACGCGCCTCTAGAAGATGAAATAAAAATGTGAGTCATGTTTCTAAAACTGTAATGTTTTAAAGTTGTTCCCCAGTAAAATGAGTGTAGCTTTTGAAGTTGTTGCTCTCTTGAAAAGAACGTCATAAAAACTCATTTAGAAAAAAGGATATTTGACAACATCCTATAGATTTCTTGAACATAGCCTATACATAATTAAACGGATAGTGCCACGTCATTAGTAACGTAATCTTCTTTCAGATGAAAAAACGGTACTGTTCTAATAGCTAGGCAACACGCGAGAAGCGAAGTTTGGTTAATGCTATTGAAATAAAACAAAATATGATGAAAATATAATAGTGTAGAAACAAATTTCGGCTATATATTTGTACATTAGGGCGGTGGGGGTAACCTAACCAAACCTAGGTACTTTTTTCCCCCTAAACCCCAAAAAACTAAAGTTTAAATAGAGTTCCTGGAGTGAGAATCCCCTTCTTTATTCAGCGTCTCATAGGAATTATCGGGTAATGCATATTTGATCTTCGCTATTCTCGATTGGCTGTCTCGTTTGTTGCCTAGCTAATAGAACAGTGCCAAAAAGTTTTCGGTAGATTAAGACCTATGATTGGTAGATTAAGGCTTTTTCTTAGACTCGCTTTTCAGTACAATTCAAATCAATAGACATACTGCATCTTTGGTAATTGAAAGAATTCATACCCAATCCAATTTTGAACGCCCTTTTCATTTGTGGTTGGTTTTTGTTGCTCTATTGCTTTCGATACGTTTGCCTCCGAAGCTTAGTTTTTTCTTCTGTAACACATATATTTTTTAGAGCACAGAAAACGGCTCAGTGGTTTTTTTTTTTTTCCGAAATATTTACTTTATTTTCATTATTCAGTGGCTGAAAATTATCCTAGTTTGTTTTGTCGTTTATTAAATTTTTTTGTTCGTTATGTATGGCTACTGTGGTCTCAGAACCCACTTAAAGTTGTGTTCGCCTAGCCACTTCCCATTCTTATTGATTGTAAATCAAATCAACTTTGATGTTGGAATTGTTCTAGGATAGGGTTTGGCTATAGGGGCATAATGAAAAACATCGGATTTTTTTTTTTTTTTTTTTTATACTGAATCAAAATAATTAAGCTTCACAAAGTCTGAGAACATTGTTTAGGTTGGGCAAAAGAAATCTACACCACAAAAATTAGTCAAAGCCCCATTTCAGAGTATCAGCTGTAGAATTAGATCTTTTATACAAAAGAAAACAACTGAAACGTTTTTCATAAAAATCGCTATCTGGAAGGAAGTACAAGAGCATTCGAAAGCAAAAAGAATTTCTGAGGTTCTGAGGCATCCAAACTTGATGTATCCGATGGAGCATGTATCCAAATTTGGTTGCATCAAAAGGCGTTTTCCGTTGAATTTGGTCCAATAACTGTTTTCAAACAATATAAACCCTATCCCTCCCCTCCCCCTCTTTTACGGGCTATCTCGACCTGTACCGCAAACTGTCCCCGCATTTTGATTGAAATGTCTCGACACCATTTTGACCGAAAATGTGCCGAAGAGGCTAATAAATACCATCACTAGGAAAAATACTCTGTATTGATGAATTCAGATTGTAAACCCTAAAAAAAGACCCAATGATGTAAATATGTCCCATCTGGCTATGCACTGCCACGAACTAAGTATTTTTCAGACGCTGCTCTTACACTTAGAACAGTCTCTTGGGTTATGTCATCATAAAAAACTTGTTTGTTTTCGCAATCGAAAGCAAACTCAACAGACTCAAACCCCAGATAAAAGTGCTGTAACAATGGCATATCAGGCCCTAAGTTTTCAACTGGCAAACATAACTTTTCATACTGTCTTCGAAAAGTTTTGTCTTTGAGCCCTTAATTACAAGTTTTAAATCTGGAACTTGTGGAACCTAAATAAATTCCAACCTTGCTAATAATTTGAACTCTTTTATGCCGCAAGGGATTTGAAAAATGACAGAACAAGTGGATAAATTATATAATTTATAGGATGAATGACTATGTTGAATTTCGATTAGAATCTTCAAACTTCACGCTTTTCTGATTTCGGCCAATTCAATGGACGTCAAAATGGAAACTGTTAAAGAATAGAGGTAAAATGCTCTCAGACATTCTAAAAGAAAAGCTTAAACACCCTAATTTTTTGGATACAATGGGTGAATGTGAAATCCGTTTTTACAATAAGGATTTTTTAGTGTTTGTTTAAACCCTTCGGCTCTTCTATCTGTTTGTTGATATTGTACACCTTGCTCTGTTTACAAAGTCTGGATAGAGTTCAACATTTACTTTAAGATAAAGAGCCCTGTAATGTATCTGCCAAATCGAAAGATAAATCACATGTTGCAATCTTTGAAAAGATATTGTCTGCAATTTCGGTTTGCCTGGACTTATAAAATTTTCTTTTGAAACCAGAAATGTTTCATTAAAGTAGTGAAAGTTATAACTTCGAAAGCGCACTTGTCATAAGTTATCCTTAGCAAAATATATGACAACAATACTGTTCTTTTACCTGTGATGGATATAAATATGATAGATTATAGGATTTTGAAGAAAGTGATAATCTTTCAAAATCACCAGTCAATTAGTGATCAAAAAACACTGGTTAAACTCAAAGACTGTAATATCTTTTCAATTACTTAACTACCTTACTTAACTTAAGTCCCATCAGCCTCTGTGGAATGCGTACCGTGTACCCGCCCTTCGAAGGTGATTTTTGGTAGCTAGTCGGCTGTCACTTGTTGAATTTAACCTAGCAAGCGGAGATGTTGACTTTTGATCCGGTCTACGATGGCACAGGTGAGGTGGATGAGTTTACGGAGGGTCTTCATTTGATACCTGGTCAGCGTAGGTGATCCCCACTGTCGATTTTGAATGGTTGTGGATAGGAGTTAGGATATTTCCTAGGTACGCGTAAGACTCGACGTTTTCATCTGACTCTCCTGTAATTGTTGTCTGCATAGTTCTAGACGCTGGGTCTATAGGCAACCGCATCACCTTGGTTTCGCCTGTATTAACAACAATCCCGGACGATTGAGCCGCTGAGACGCGTTCACAGGTGTTTGAGTAGAGGTGTTCTAAGCTATTTTTTCACAAAATTGGTCGATTAGTTTGCTATTAGTAACTGGGCAGTCTATAGTTTCAGGAAAGAATTATGCTGTGTTGAAGGAGACAGAAAACCTAAGGGTCTCGCATAAAGCGGACAAAACAAGGTGGGAAGATAGGAGACCACCTTATAGACATTTGCTGATATAAGAAATGCGTCTCTCAGTCCCTCGTGCGTCTGGAAATGGCTAACGAACTTTGATTGCATGCCCTCAATAAGACATACATTATTTCGGGGAATTCTTTAGTATAACAGAATTTGCCAGACTTCATCTCACCATATCGAGTCACGAGCCTGCTTGAAATCCATGAAGAGTAATAGCAGCTCTTGGAAGCTCGAGGCATTTCTCCATCACTTGCTGAGCTGGGACAATCTGGTCTGTGTTGGAACAGTCTTTCCTAGAGCTGGAATGATGTTCTTCTGTGATATGGTTCGTCAGGAATTTCAGTTGGTCTAGAAGGACTTTAGCAAGACTATTCGCCGTTTAAATATTCAGGAACCATTGTAGCTTTTGCTAAAGCCCCCGGGAAATGGCCCATCTTCTAGATACAGGCTATGAAATTGCGGAAGATATCTTTCAGTTCTTCTAGGCTGGATTTTAGCCACCGTGACAGAATAAGGTCTGATCTAAAAGCTTTGTTAGTCTTCAGGGTCTTGTGACTCAGGATATCACCTCTTAATGAGTATGGCATGGGTCTGCTGCATAGTGCGATAGTGGGAAAGACGATAGGACACTTAGGTTGGGCCTAATTGTGCGGATCAGAATTCCGGAGAAGTGCTCCTTCAATCGTTAAATCCTCCCCCCTAATTCTGTGACGGATTATCTTTATTTGTGTAATGCTGTAGAAGAGGCTATGGGGTTCTTTTTTAATAGTCTGCAGACTTTTGTGTACATAAAGTGGCTGTCATCTTTCTTGTGTGCTTCTTCACTCTTGTGACCGTTGTCATTTAATTAATGTCAGAGGACCCTTCTAGTCTTCTTTTCTATTCTGGGTCTTAGGCCTTTTGTATTCGTCCTTACTTTGTCATCTTTGCTAGCGTGGACGTGCTTCAGTCTCTATAGATCTATAATTTTAGGGATGATCCGTGGTTTACCCGAGTGAATCTGAATTCTCAGGGTTCTAGATACTCTAGATTCTAGATATTTTGAATTTCAACTATGTTTACGTCTTGCCAAAATACAGGATTTTTCGTGAAATGAGCAACAGTAATAAGAAACATGACAGATCTTGCTGCATTAGTGCCAATTTTGAAACTATTCTGGTACTATTTTCTTCTTGTTTGTTTGTTATTTTTTAATTGATAATTGAAAACCACTTAGAACTAAGTTAAAGTGTAGGAAAATTACGTTTTTAGTCAAAACTAAAAAAAAAATTGTGCCATGTGAGAATTTTTCAAGAATTTGAAAGTGTGCGCAATGAGCCGACAAGTATTGAAATGAAACTGTTCTGACAGGGTCGTATGAAGTCTATTTTAGTCGGGATTAATTCATCGAAAACCAAGAAAAATGACGGACAATTTTTTTTTAAAGCACGAGAAATTACATGTAAGCTAGAAAATGATCCTGATATTAGAAAAGGGACAGTTTTTCCCCCTCCTGTGTAAGTCTTTGGGTTCTGGATTTTGGAGTGTAATGTTTTTACTGATAATGGAAGCAGAACCTCGATTTGTGAGGATTCAAATTGAAGGCTGCCATTTCTTCTTTCTCGATTTCACAAAACCATTCGTGTTGCCCTCAATTTTGAAGGCACTAATTTATAGTTTAGCTCAAATCGATGTTTATTTAACAGATACGATAGGTCAAAGGTTGAGCAGCATTTACCGAAGACTCATGAAGTGTAAAGAAGACAAGATACCATGGGAAGAATCGGCCAAAAAGTTATTTTATTCGAGATAGATGACTTTTGGGTATAAGAGAGTATTTTTTTCTCTTATACCCAATTAATCTTGTTCGAATGAATCTACTTTTACGACCCATTTTCTCTATCTTACTAAAAACTTTGAAAAATTCACAGATTCTGTATTGATTTTGGAGCTCTGAACTGTCCAATTCATTTCACAAGTCTCCCGTTTTTTTTTTTTTAAATTCTGGCCCTTGTTAGTAGTTTTTTGAGTGCTTTCAATCATTAGGAAAAATGCAAAGGCCATGTCAAATTCTCTGTATTTATTTAAAAGATATCTATTTTTTCTTTGCCTTGCAAGCACCATGAACGGCACAACATCAACAAATTTCTCTAAGATTCCCACGTAGTTTGATGCAGTTAACAATGCAACAGAAATCCTTAGGAAGACTATCTAAAATCGGCGATCGATTGAACCAGTTCTAGAGAGAGCTAAAAAAAATACTTCTCCTGTGCTGGAATAAATCAAGAAGAGACATTTTCACAAGTCGTTTAGACTTTTTAAGGAGGGGCTGACATTTGCTACAACTCTTTTCACCTTTCCACCAGCGAGAAGAATTGCCTTTTCAATGCCTTTTGCTATAACTTTTCTCGACTTTTTAAGAGTGGGTAGAATCTTATTTAAGTTTGATTTAGTACCTAACCGCTAGTTATTTATATTACTACAGTTCACCAGCTGCGAATACGTCTGGTTTTTCTTTAAGGGATTTTTTTTAAATTCATTTGACTATTTGCTTCTTATGAATTTTTAGTTTTATTGATTCTTTTCCGGGTTTGTGTTATGTTTTAATGGTTTTTTTACAGTTTAATTCATTTTCATGGTTTCGTTGAATTTCCTGCTACTTGCTTGTTTAGGTAGCCTACATGATTATTTTTATTATGACTAGGCATCTCGTAACTTTTCTGTTTTTTTTTTGTTTTTTTTTTAAAAAAAATGTTTTCATGAGAATCAGGCTAGAATTCTGGGAGAGAATATATCAGATTAAAGTGTAAATAAAAGAAATTTTTTTCCAAATTGGACCTCAAAATTGATTTGGGGAAGTGATCTAACATTGTGCATCAGAACCTTCTTTTCTCTTCTGGAAAAATAAAAGCACAGTAAAATGCACTTGGTAAGCTTAGACATATAACCTGTTTCTGTCTTCTTTTTTTTAAGGAAAAAAGGCCAGTAAATGTTTGCTAAAAAAAACAGAAATTGAAACAGAAACAGTGCTAGTGAAATATAAACAGAAAAACTGAGAATATGCCGAAATTTAATTTTGATTTGAGTTATCGCTGGATATTCTTTAAATGATAGAAAAACATACCATAATTCAACCCATTTACTTTAATTTCTCTTTAGTATCTTGTGTTTTCTGATAGCATCTCTATTTTTTTTACGGTCTTTATTACTGATCACGTGCTACTAGTAAGACATGCCTTACGTAATAGTAATCTAGCAGTAGCCAGAAACTGTTACTGACGTATCAAAATACGTCAATACAACGCCCAAACATTAAAGCATGTGATTGGAATTACTATTTAAAATAGTTGTTAGCATTGACTTAGTAATCCAGCAGTAGATATCTAGTTTGCAAAAGACTTGATCTTAAATTTTGTTACCTAACCTTTAAGGGTTCAAAGATCTCTTGGGTGTTTTAAACTATATTTTGACTTAGACAAGAGAACAATTTCGTGAGCTGGAGACTAAAGCCGGCTACAGTTCGTTGCTGTTTCCACTCAGCGGAAAGCTATTCGACCAATTTTCGTGCGTTTGCAATAATTAGCTAGTTCTCTTCCACACCACAGAGTACACTGGGTGCATTCCAAAACTGGATAGTGTCTTCCGTAGACTATTTATTGAAAATTAATAATAAGAATTTTACAGAAAAGATGACAGCGCTACCGCGAAATAATGTATCTCTATAATGCAGACAAGAAATTGAAGAAATAAAGGAGATTTTTGTTTCAGATTTTAGCAAACATATAAAACAAACCTGCTTTTCAGAAACACAAGTGTCCTACTTTAATTTAAAATTTATCTAAATTCTTTTCAGATATTTAAAAGTAAAGCAGGTATTAGTTCCCTTATATTTTAAGAGCACTTTTGTCACACTCGAAAATACATGAAAGTTCTATCACTTGGAAGAGACATAAGATTAAATAATAATTTATTGTACTTTTCTAGGCCTACCTGCCTGTCCCAAAGCCCAACAGCCGGAAGATACACCAGAGTTGTATCCGGAACCGCCTCAGCCCTTTATGTGCTATCCAGGTTAGTTATTCTTTGTTTTCAAATATAAACTAGCCGTTTTAAATGTACCTAAGTCTTGAAATCTTGTATTTCAGTTACAATAAAATTTCCATGATACAACTGTCTTATAACTTCTTTTGTCACAAACGAACAAAAATTATTGCTTCACAGTCCATCTAACATATATCGATAAAACTAGTGCAAAGTAATCCACTGATGATATTTCCCAATGTTTGTATGATTATTAAAAACTAGCCCTTTACTGAAAACACAAACAATATAGGAGTTTTGGTACAGTAAAAGCAAACCGATTAAAAAAAGTATTCTTTGCTCGTTTTCAATTTAAATTTAATATAGAAGCAACACTGCCATGACCTATCTATTTTTTTCTGGGGGTGGGGTCAGCCCCCCTCATATACGGAATAATTCCTGTTTGTTTTCAATTAATCAATCAATCAATTTATTCAATCAATAGACTCAACAAAATACACTTCAATATAAACTCCCCCGTAAGGTTCTATGGCCAGGAAAAAAACAGGGGAGAAACAAAAATGAAACAAATACATAAAAAACAAAAACATTTTTGTTTTTTAAGTTTTGATGTTGGTCCTTACTTCCAGTTGAAAATTTTTTATTTAATTTGTGACGGTTTTTCAAATAATACCAGGAAATCCCCCTCCCCCGTGTAGAATTTCTCCAGGAAAGTCCCCCAGAAACTTTTCTTCATATAGAAAGCTTCCCGTGGAAAATCCCCCTCCCCGACAAAAATCCCACCCAAAAAAGATATCCGAATATTTCCCAATAACAAATACTAGGCTATATATGACAATGGGCAAGCTGAGTAACTTACAACCCTTTCTTCGGAGACTATGGGAACTAAAATAATTGACAGATTTGAATAACTTGATTTAATTTTTTCCAAAATACTAAAAGATAATGTAGTTTTTTTTTTCTCATTAAGCAGTTTTTTTCAAAACGCGTTTTCAAAATTTTGGTTACTATGGGCTGTTATTCGGTCTTTACTACAACCATGATAAACACTGTAAGAAACACTTCTGCTATTCCATCCACTGGGATCTCTTAGAAGGAGGGTGTGAGGCTGGGATCCCTATAAAATGATAACATTATGCACAGAAGTATATTTTTAATCTGATACTACCAATTTAAATGTATTTTTCAGGGTAGTACGACTACAATTGAAAATTTTACCCTACCTCATGGCAATTCCACTATAATGTATCTGTTTGATATACTAACTTTGTTGAACGTTTTCAGTGTTTGGAGGGTACTCAAATTTAAATACAAACAACTGAGTGCATTTTAGTAGCTACTGGAACCTTAAAGATAATGACAAGAGATGACAAATTTATGTCTATTGATCGGAAGTCTTAGTGGAAACCAATACCGAAAGACATATGTCCAAATGTGCGTCTCTTAATGATTCGACCTTGGAAGATATCCATTGGAACGCACGCATGAGGGACCATATATCCCGAGAATCTATTCGTTATCAGGTGTTTTCTGGGTTAATTAATTATAAGCAATTTTGAACTTACATATATCAATGTTGTCCGTTCAGGATTGAACGATTGAACCAGTAGTTGTCGGATCCATTCTGGTCACGAGATTTGTTTGTTTTATTATAAAACCGGTTATTGCGCTATGTCGCGCCATCAAACGCAAAACCAGATATTTAGAAATTATGTGCTTTTTCAGTTCTAATGGCGTTGATAACGCTGATCATAAAATGTAACAGGGAATAATAAATCATTAGGTTTGTTTTTTGTGTGTTTGTGTGTATTCCTTGCGAGTAAATTTTTTTTTGATAGTGCGAGAGTTTCAATACTTGTTTTCCTCAAAATTTGCGCTTTTATGGCAGAAATAATTATTTTGATTTTGTTTTGTTATTCTAGGATCTAAAAGTAATTTACCAAATTAAATAACCTTCGAAGAATAATAGAAGAAATCTGGTTTTAATAATTTGACTGAATATAATGGTATGAGATGAATGCAGAAATTTAATGTTTATTTCGAGCAAATTTATTTCATGCTAAAGGCAAGTAATGCGCTAGATATGTTATTTTTAAATTTTTAAAATTTTTTAAAACCTTCCGAATAAACATCGTTCAAAGAAAAGTATCTAGCACCATGAACACATAAGAATGATGCGTCAAACTTAAGAGGAACCGAACTTAATATCAACGAATGAATGAAATAAAAAAAAGAAGTAAGATAAATAGCCAAGTCCCAATTAAAAATACCTAAAATTACAACAGACACAAGTGGGATAGTCGTTACCTCACTAACTCTAAAGGGTGGAGTGTCACATGTGCTGTATTAAAACTAAATAGGGTGCTTCAAAGATTACCGCTGATTTTATAAGCTTTAATTTAGGTGTCACTTTTCTATACTCCAGAATGAAAAGTAATCAAAAGGGAAAATAGTGACGAAAAACTACCCTCTTAAATGTAGGAGCTAAATTAAAATTCTAGAATTGACTTATTCCAAGAATTTGTTTGTACTTGTCCCTGTATACTTGATTAGTTAATCAGCTAGTTTGCTTGATTAATCCATGTTTAGGCCTACTTATAATCTTTTGTTTTATATTATGACAAAAAAGTCTGTTGAAAATATATCTTGTTTTCAGCAAAGTGCATATGACACTCTTTCCATTAGGGGGTTTGATTGGGTAGTAGCCCCACCCTAGTCTGTGGTAACATCTTTTAGTTTTAAGTTTAACTTGACTATTCATTTTAATTTATATTTTTCTTGGCTTGGGAATCCAAGACTTTTCAAACTCTTGAGCATTCTAGTACCTGGATCGTATCGTTTGCCTCACCGGTCTAAGATTTCTTGTGACACGTTTCCTTGACTCTTGCTAAGTGCTGTCCAAATTTCAAGAGTAGGAAGTCCGTCCCTTTTGCACAATGAACTTGCCCTATGCGTTTCAAACAGATATGAGTGGTTCTGCACACAGTTCTGAGAAGCGGCAGACGCCTCTGAAAACCATCTTTATCATATCCTATTTACATAAGGTACTTGCCCCTTCAAGTTTCAAGACGATTGGTAAAAAAAAATTGCTAAGTTTTAGGTGATGTTCTAGAATACTGAAACTTATAACAACAGCAGCTATATGTTTGGTTGAACTTATGATGCGGTATAGGTGTCAAAGAATAAGCTATCCAATATGTGGGATGACTGGCCATCACTGCTAATCTACAACACATAAGATATGGTTTGATCTCCGAGAATGCCTGGCCTCTGTGCACTGTCAGCACAATATAACTAATATTACTTATCCCTCAAAAAGGCTTAACCTGGCAGTTTAGGTAGCATTTGAATAACTGATCCTTTGAGGTTAGGAACGAACCCTTTAAATTGGTAAAATGCGTTGACTGGAATGAAGAGACGCAATATTTCAGTTTGCATTTGACAAAGGAGGTGCCAGACTGTGAATACATATATATCCAGTAAAATCTTTCCCATTTTGGCACATATTCTATAAGCTTTTAAACCTTTAGAGGGATATGGCCAGTGCCAGTGGCCAGTGGACAGTGCCCTACTGGCAAATCGTGTGCCCGGTATGGACTATATTTATAATCATAGTTCTTACATAGTTAAACTTCTTTTATGTTAACATGCTGTCTTGAAAAGACAACATCCAAACTGTTTCCAAGTCACGAGATAGGTCCTCGTGAAATTTTCAAGAGAGATTACATAACCTGCAAAAAGTTCAAGCGTGGAAGGCGTATTATAAGACTTGTTTACTCTTTGAAAAACGAGATTAGTTAATGAATAAACAAGATCAAAAGTAGTATTTTTACTAAGAAATATACTATCCTTTATTGTGAATTTGACTCTTTTTTCAAATTCCAGCCGTCCAAAATGTGAAAAATTTTAGTGGAAAAAGATTTGAAAAAAAATTGAACACATGTGATTTTGAATTTCTTCGTCTTATAATGCTGTAACAGAAGAATTTATCACTTCAACAGACGTATTTAACGGGTAATTTCAAGTACAAGTATTTTATCTACCAATTCCTTTTTAAAGCATTTGAACAGAAACTCTTATTGTCTAAAGGGAATGCGCACCGGTAAAATCTTCCGTTTTTGAGGCATTCTGGAAAATACTTGTTATCCCATTTCAATGGCTCTTGTCAAAACCTAAAAAGTAAATATTGGAAACAACAGATCTATGGTCAGTAGGAAGCAGAAGATAGGAACAGCCTATTAATTACATATTCTACTTCTGTTGTTTTTACATTGAGTATTGTACAAGTTGACTTAATTTTTTTTATTTTTGTTCTCTTTTTGGATTTAGATGTGTCCTTTTATTAAATTTTTATTGTTGACATTCTTTCCCTTTGTCAAAGCAGTGGAGGGCTTGCTGTAATTCGGGTCACGCATTCGCTTGATTGTTCTTCTTCACCCTTTTCTTCCTATTGGCCATTTACCCTTTGTTTTCAAGATTTACTTCTTTAATTTAGTCAGGGTGTATTAATTTGGCTTGAGATGTATTTGATCAAGAATTAGGGGCAAAAAGTTAAACATCAGTCTAAAGAGGGGGGATTATAAGGGGCAGCGCCATCATATACGGAATAATTTTTTTGTTTTATATTTTAAGGTTGCTCTTTACTTTCATTTGAAATAACTTGCTTTTATTTAGTTTATGTTCATTTTAATACAATTCCAAGTGTTACTCTAAATATGTGGAGGGCTACCATCCCCTCAAACCCCACCCTTTACATCAAAATTTAACCATAAAGCAATCCGTTGGCCAACACCCTAATAGATGGTGTACGATTATACGGTACTTTATAGACGTTAATTTTATTGTTAAATTTTCTATAATAATGGTTCATTTTTTTTTTATTGACTGCATTCGTTTTAGAAAGAATGGTATGCCACACGTCAGTAGAGCCTCTGAGACTTGTATGCAGTTATCAAGTATTTTGCAGTAGGTTGCATCACACGTTAATAATAGAGCCTCTGAGTCTAAGAGACTTGTATGAATACCCTCTCAATAGTTGCCGCAATATCTCCTTTATACCGTTTCGGTCCTCTTCGGGCCGAAATTGATGTTTTGCGGACTGAAATGGAAGAATTTGCTGTCTTTACTCTAGCGTGATCGCTTTGGCTTCTTAAAATGAGAGTTAGATTTTTAAATTCTGTATCGAATGCATCTACTTCCAATTGTCTTTGACCGCTGGTTTAATATGATCACCGCCGGAAAAAAAGAGAAAAAAATTTACGCCTGCGTGATCATCCTTCTCGAAAAAAAATTACGAATGTTTGTGTTTTCGTAGATAGGAACTTGAAATCTCAGTAATAGATGGGTCTGATATGCAGAATTTGAAGGTATATTTTTCATCAAGATCACTTCCCTTTTTGGGGGTGCTTCCCCCTTTTTTGAAAATTAGGCAAATTTTCTCAAGCTAAGACCATTGGTGGGTAACTTTTAACTTAATGCGTCATATTCATTCGAATAAAAATCCAAAAATAAAAGTCCAGTTCTATGGTGTACATATTATTGTCAAATTTCCTATCTTTTAGAGTTTCGGTTACTATGAGCACGAGTCATTCCTTGCAGTTCGTTACCACGAACTGCAAGATTTTCAATTTACAGAACGAAACCAATCTTGTGCATAATATCCATTAAAAGTCGAGCTTTTGGAATTGTTACTACCCAAGAAACTTTTTCTATTTTCTAAAGCCTTTTATCTTCCAACCCCACTTCCCCTCGAAAATATTGCACACACTTTGGAAGATAAACCGGCAAAAACTTTTAAAATAAACAAGATCCCCTTATTATGCTCCAATTGCAATCTATCTTTATAGATTATGTAGATTTGCTTTTATTGTGTTGATTTTCTTTTATTATATACTCAATTTGGAGGAGGTTTTTTTGAAAATTTTGTCGTTTAAGAATTTATTGATTTATCTTTCACGTAGCTCTTAATTGAGGAAATAAAGATTTTATAGCACCATCTATTTTCTTTACGTCGTTCATTGCATGAGATAGATGACAGGATTGCTTATGTCGCTAAAATAGCGAGTCTAGTTCCTAGTAATTTCCTAATAAAAGGAAATAGCGAGCATTCCACCTATCAGAACGACATATCCTCCCTCTCACCCTTTCTTACCCATAAAACTGAAGCAGTACATGTATTCAATGACATTTACTACTTTAGTATCATTCAATTCTACAACTCTATAAGAAAAGGACAAATTTTTCCAAAATATAAATTTGCAAAGTGATTGGCGCACTTCTTCTAAAAAATTCAAATATCTGTAGCTAGAACCCGGGGCTTTGATCGGTGGTAGTGTAGTGCTTTTCAAGTAACTAAGGATTAGCTACCTGATAAGTACAGCTGGATGCCATAGTCTAATAGACTATTCTGTATCTGTGAATGCCCCTTTCTCAAATACAATAGCTGGCTATGTTTTCTTTCAAACATATTATATAACTTGACTAGATCTCCTGTTAAACATCTCAAGCTATCCTAGAACTAATATTGCTTTGAATTTCTCTAGGAGTTTTAATGACTTTTGGCTCTGGGCCAATATGTTTTGATTGATTGCATTATAGATGCTGTGAGTGTCAGCTGCAGTTGTCATGCCGCTTCGCATTGGTTTAAGCCCCATAAGCTTGGCAAAAAATCTGACTTTCGATACTGAAGCCATTTCTTATTCGTTGCCAAGGTCTAAATGTGTGTTACATCCTGGCATGAAACTGTCGACAAAATTGTAGTCCACTAGACTTTATAGTAGACTAGTAATCTTAATTGAGAAAAATCGCAGAGGAAGATGTGAATACTACTATTACTAATTTTTAGATTAATAGTAGTTATTAGTAATAAAAATACACTTTATAGTAGACTAGTAATCCTAATTGAGAAAAATCGTAGAGGAAGATGTGACTACTACTATTACTAATTTTTAAATGAGTAGTAAATTAGTAGTAGTTAGTAGTAGTAAAAATACACTTTATAGTAGACTAGTAATCCTAATTGAGAAAAATCGTAGAGGAAGATGTGACTACTACTATTACTAATTTTTAAATTAGTAGTAAATTAGTAGTAGTAAAAATAGACTTTATAGTAGACTAGTAATCCTAATTGAGAAAAATCGTAGAGGAAGATGTGAATACTACTATTACTAATTTTTAGATTAATAGTAGTTATTAGTAATAAAAATAAACTCTATAGTAGACTAGTAATCCTAATTGAGAAAAATGGTAGAGCAAGATGTGACTACTACTATTACTAATTTTTAAATTAGTAGTAAATTAGTAGTAGTTAGTAGTAGTAAAAATAGACTTTATAGTAGACTAGTAATCCTAATTGAGAAAAATCGTAGAGGAAGATGTGACTACTACTATTACTAATTTTTAAATTAGTAGTAGTTATTAGTAATAAAAATAAACTCTATAGTAGACTAGTAATCCTAATTGAGAAAAATCGTAGAGGAAGATGTGACTACTACTATTACTAATTTTTAAATTAGTAGTAAATTAGTAGTAGTTAGTAGTAGTAAAAATAGACTTTATAGTAGACTAGTAATCCTAATTGAGAAAAATCGTAGAGGAAGATGTGACTACTACTATTACTAATTTTTAAATTAGTAGTAAATTAGTAGTAGTTAGTAGTAGTAAAAATAGACTTTATAGTAGACTAGTAATCTTAACTGAAAAAATCGTAGAGGAAGATGTGACACCTCGAAATATTATTAAATTAAAAACAGGGCCATCAGTTTTGCAACACGGGACATTTTTGAGTCGCCACCATAGGATTTATATTCGCTTCATGAGATTTTCGATTGGAAAACGGAAAATAAGTATTTTTTTTATTAAAAGTAAATATGGCTAAAAAATAATCGAGCAAAAAAACTGGCAGCTCCAATGCGTAAACAATTTTTTTGCGTTTCTTAATATTGGGTTCAGGTTCAGGTTCATACATTTTTATTAACAAAAAAACAACTCAATGTGACAACAAGTCGCACTAAAGCAAGAAGATGCTTGAAAAAGCGACCGGTTGGATATCATGCATGCCAAATCATCAAACCAATTAAAATGAAAAAAGGGGAAAACAATAATAATAACAGAAAATAATGATAAATATATAATGGCACAAAATATATATAAAAAAAAAAATATCTACAAAAAAAAAAAAAAAAAAAAAAAAAAAAAAAAAAAAAAAGCCTTCTCTCGAACCATTAACACTACCAAATTCCTGAAAAGAAATGATTTTTAACACGGGTTTTAAGTTGCGGCACACTTTCAGCTTGACGAACAGAATCTGGGAACGAATTCCAAACTGACGGGCCCATATGTCTGGTCACTTGACTCGCTCTCGTTGTGTTCCGTGGCTCAGATGCAAGACTATCCGCACTCCTAGTCGAATAATCGTGATAAAACGAATTAGGCTTAAAAATATTCATAAAAAAATCCGGTGCAAAACCATTCAGACACTGAAATACAAAAACTCCAATTTGATAATCCCTTATTTCACCAACCTTTAAAATTTTAAACTTTCTAAAAAGTGATTCAGTGCTATCAACACCACGATCATACCTTCCAATCAACCTTATAGCCTTATTCTGCAGAACTTGAACTCTTCTAAAATTGCAACTAAAATTACTCGCCCAAATCAAACAACCATAATTTATATAAGGCGCTATTATGGAAAAATACAATAAAAGCAGAATTTTCAAAGGTAAAAAATTTTGAAAACGGTTCAGAACTCCAAGGCCTCGCGCCAGCTTGCATGCTATGATGTCGCAGTGTTTTCTCCAACTCAAGTTTCGATCCAGGATGAATCCCAGATATCGGATCTCTTCAACTTGTGATAGCGGTAGGCCATTGTAAATAATGACACCAGGGAGAGTGGGAGCAGAACCAGTCCTCGTAAACATCATAAAATTAGTTTTTGATGCATTGAGGCTAAGTAGGCTAGCACAAACAAATTCATGTAGGCCATCCAGCGCCTTATTAGCCTTGAACAAGAGCTCTTGCAGCGACTTTGCTGCAATCACTAAAGCCGTGTCGTCAGCAAAAGAAGTAACTGAAGCTCCGGGAATGTAGAATCTCATTATGTCTACAAATATCAGGTACAGGAGAGGGCCAAGAACTGAGCCCTGTGGAACACCACACTTTATGGGAAACGGCTGAGAAGATTTGTTACTCAAAGTCACTCGTAGCTTCCTTTCACTTAAATACGATTCAAACCAATTTAAAACACTACCCTTTATGCCTAAATAACACAGCCTTTCTAATAAAATCTTAAAATCAACAGTGTCGAAAGCTTTTCTAAAATCAATAAAAACGCCCATGCACTGCTCGCCATTCTCAAGTGCTGAGTTAATATTTTCCAGAAGATGCTGGACTGCCTGCGTCGTCGAATGTCCTTTCCGGAAGCCAAATTGACCATCGTGTAAAACACCAATTTTCATCAGATACTCATAAAGCCGGTGATGAACAATCTTTTCATAAACTTTTGAATAAATCAGGAGAATTGATATTGGTCTCCAATTAGATGTATCAGTTTTGACTCCACCTTTGTGCAACGGTACAACTTTAGCTATTTTAAGCGCACTCGGAAACATCCCCTTTTCCATAGAAATATTGATAAGGTATACGAGGACAGGAAGCAAATAAACCAGAACCGACTTGAGCGTTCTAAGGTTCATTCCATCAACTCCTGCACTGTTTGACTTAATCGTGCTAACAATTTTGCGTACCTCCTCTTCAGTACAAGGCTGGAAATGCATTTCGAAACCTCTTCCTCGCTCATCAACAAAACTGCTTGATTCGAAAACATTGGAGCTCCTTGCTTCTTCTTGAATCTTGCAGCCAATTCTTCTTGAATATTGAAACTTGCATAATCTCATTTAAACTTGTAAACTTATATAAACTTGACATAAGCAACTGATAGTAGGTTCTTTCTTGATACAGCTAAATACGTTGTAAAAGAAATGTCATCTATCCTGTTATTTCTTTGTTTATTTGAATTTTCTATGGAGTACTTTCTCAATTCTGGGTTTATGCTTATAAGAATATGGCATTAATGTCAGTTAACGACAGCTCAATTTGGAGCGCTCAAATTTTGATACTGGATTCCGCGTGAACGTGAACACACCTCGTATGTGACATTTAGGTGATACTGAATTAATATATTTGTTCTATATGTAGTTTTGAAAGCTATGTTGAATGATGCAAACCCAAAAAGCGAAATTTAGTTGAAAATATGGCACCAAAGTATTCAAAGTAATAACATGTAGGGACTATGTGAATAATCACCTAAAGCTTAATTAACGACAGCACTAGTGCAATCTAGGGAGTGTACAACCATATTTTATTCAGAGAAATTAAAAATAGACCCATGAAACTTAAATACAGATTTGAAACAGTATTTAAAGATTTAAAACTAGTAGAAAATTTTTACTTTTGTTTTCCAAAAGAAAAGGAAATTAAGATTTGAATCCTAATCGAAATCTACCAGCACATATCTTAAGACCTTGCACCGTCAACTTCCATGACGAGTTTGATGTTGTATTTGCACACGATAAATGTTTCTCTAGTGCCATGGTCTTCTCCATAAACGTATTGGATACAAGGAGCAATAGTTAAGGCTATATTTTTGTTCATTTCCAATTATTTGTCCATACCTGTTGAGGAATTGCTCAGTTTATTTGCCAAATCTTTATTTAGAAGTCTTCTTTGGTTCCTAACATATTTTGAAAAAATATTAATTGCAGTTCTTTAGGATAGCAATCTAGGAGGATATGCAGTCAGTTTTACTATTCGGTTGAAGACCATTTACAGCATAGGCTGTTATCAATATCTAAAACAAGCAATGGACCAAAAAAATTGGGTTTTTCTTTTTATCTGTCATGGATGAACGATATTAACTTAACTTCCCATGCTAATGTTCAAGGGCTCTAAGGTTAACTTCAAAATCCCAAAATGATCCCCCCCCCTGAAGTGTTACATATTTCATCTGCGGAAGTCAACTTGAATTTGGTTTTGACTTTGTCATAAGTTGCAAGGTTTCAATCCTTGGAACGCGAGTTAAATCAAAACTTTATTTTAGACCAAAGTTTGTTTAGTCATAAAATCTGTGTAATACTTCAACCTTTAAAGGACACACATTCCCTCTACAGTAGCTACAAAGCCAAGGATAAGAAATACATTTAGAATGCAAAGCATAAAGTGTGAAGTTTCCGTTGAAAGATTTTTTTTATAAATACTGATTTGTATCCTATTGGCTAAATACTTTCATCGTATCCGATAGATAATTATTTTCATTGAAGATTTGCTCGGAAATAATGTAAGATAAACCTAGCTCTATTTGAAATACTGAAGTTGTCTCCTATTACCTTCGGGGATAGGGAGAGAGATCCTTCCCTGGGTACGTTCCTGGTGGCATATTTTAATAGTGATAATCTCGCTCAATGCAGCACTGTAAAAACCAAAAGCATCAACAATTTTCTTTTTCCTTGGCTTCTTATCTGCTTTTTCTTTTGAAAATAAACTTGTTTCTGAATAACATATTTTATAACAATAATTAGTAATGTCACAAATATTTCATTCTCTTCGGCCTTCTTAATTTGTCCACTAATTAAATATCCCCATTTCTCACCTGAATTCTGGAACTTTTAATTGCTAACAAAACACACTGTTTAGAGAGCATGCCAAGGAAACCACGTGGTTTCACAAAAACAGTGGAAACGTAAATTTTTTTAGTTCCTCTCTCCAAATCTTTGTAAATATTATCTAGAATGATTTTATTTCTGCGTCCGTTCAGGAATTCCGGGGCTTTTAATTTATCGAAATTGCTCTTTTTTATTCCTAAATTCGCGACGCCATGCATTATTTAACATCTGATTTGCCGCTACTCTTTTATCAAGGTTTCAGATGGCTTTTGAATCTTCTTTTGAAAGACTCAACAGAGAAACGCTTAGGGATAACTTCCCCAGGAAAATCATTCCCAGG
This sequence comes from Artemia sinica, assembly GCA_027921565.1. NCBI lineage: Eukaryota > Metazoa > Arthropoda > Branchiopoda > Anostraca > Artemiidae > Artemia > Artemia sinica. The sequence goes on from CM051256.1 coordinate 3,688,859, forward strand.
AAATGCACTTCCAGATCGAAGTGCAACGTTGAATGAAGTTGTTCTTCAAGTACTGTGTTCTCGGCTTGTCAGCCTCGAGATAATTGAACCGAGCTGCGTGCCTTCGTGTCTGCTTTGTCAGTTGGACAATTGGGGGGACAATACGAAAAAGATCTAGAGAAAGAGGTGAATTTGTGTACTTGTAGATAACAGCCATTGACGATAAATCAAACCTCTCACTAACAGACTGGAGAGAGTCGTGGGAAACGACTAATTCTGCCCTATTAGCCCTTTTTGGGATCTTTTGAAGCGGTGCCAACAATGCTTCCGAAGCACCAGCATACAGTCGGCTTTAGGCACATATTAGCCATAAATTTACCCAAAATCGTCACGGCGAACAACCAGTTATGGACAGTAAGTTACCAGGAACGGACGATTCTGTTTAAATTTGAGGTAAAGTTCAAATTTGACCACAAGAACTAGCAAATGTTTTCTTAAGTTCTTGGAATTTAAACTCTCAGTGACATTAATTGTCCTGATAGAAGCTTCTTGTTAATGTTTATATAAGTGGAAAGAACCCGAGCTTTGCACTGCTTAAATTTCTTATGTTAGGTCTGCCATTTAATTTCTAGCTCTGTTTATTAGTTTGAACTAAAACATCAAATTTTTGTTCCAAATTTAGCAAAGCTGAAAAACTATTGAAACTTAAATTATTCAAACTGGAAGCATTTTTAAAGAAATTGACCCGTTTGTTAGAACAAAATCTCATGCTAATCCGGGAGCCACGAGAGGGAATGTTGATGTTTGAAGTTTAGGGGGAACAGAAAGCAGCGGAATATTTAAATGTGTCATTTATTGCGCTGATACTGAAACTGTGGTAGGTCTATAGAGTCGCGAAGCTGGATCACGTCCTCATTTGCTTAGATTCTCGAAAAATCCATAAAAACTGACAAAAAATTTCTTAAACTGAAAAGAGAATTCTAAAAAGATCCAAAATCACTCAGCTATAGCTCTAATAAAAACAATTGAATAGTACTTAATACAGTTTTTCAAGCGTTCTATCTTTTATCGTCCAGTTGTATGCCCAAAAATTCCGAAGATGAAATAATTTACCTCGTTTTTATTTTGGTCTTAAAATTTGAACCCCTCCCCCTGCATTTTTTTTTATGGCTTCAGCAAAAGGCTTATGCCTTTATAAATTGAATGAATCAGATTTTTTTTTTTTTTTAGAGAGTTAACCGACTTTTATCCTAAAAAGCATAGAAAATCCTCCAGCAGCACATTGCCAAATGATGGCTATATATTTTGCGATGCAAAAATGACGCCTAACTTTATATTATACACTTAAGACGGTAAGTACTGAAATGTATTAGTCACGGAGTAATACCTGCTTTTGGTAGAGTAAAAATCGTGAACAGCAGAAAACGTGACACGGAAAGCGAAATATGGATTTCTATTGCTGTTAACAGTCTTACCGGTATTTTCACAATCTCAAATGTGTTTTGGTGAAAGTCGACAGTACAGGCGACACACGTCCCCACCGTCCGAAGGATTTCCTTTATGCTGAGCCTCGCTGATATAATAATAATGACAATTTATTTTTAACCCATTGTACAATACACGCAAATAGTGGATTAGCACAAAGAAAGCATGGACAAAATTGCTGTAGTGCCATAACGACCCACAAGGAGCTTATTTTACATAGCAAGTGGCAAATATAATAAAAACTTATGTTATCTAGAATATTTAATCTTCATTTGTTTAAGATCATGCATATTAATATGCACCGTCTGTATGGGCTTTTAGCACAGTTTTGTCCTCTTGTCTTCGAGGCTTCATGGATCACACGCTACTCGGGGGTATATTTTTTGGATTCTATTATCATCCCAATGAAAATACTCATATTAGTATTTCCATCCAATGCCTTATAAAGCTACAGGATCGAGGGTGTAGCGGGCAGTTGAATGCCTTCTGATCAGTTTTACTTCACGATTGACTGAACTCTCCCTTGATTTTCTAAGATAATCCATTCTATATAATGATGCTGGAAAACAATTACCGCATGAGGTACACACTATTCTTTGCTAATAAAACCCTATTGCGTTGACTATGATCAACGAGTTCATATGTAAACTAAAGAGTGCGTAGTGGTACTTTTCCAGTTTGAAAGCATGATACTTGATTCTAACCAAATACAAAAAAAAAAAAAAAATTACGGTCGTAGGACAAATATCACATTTAGCTGTAAAAATGCCCAAAATAGTTATGTTTCCTGAAGGGGGGGGGGGCAAAGATTTCTCGGGTAGAAGGGACAAGGTTTTTTTTACCAGCATTTTAGGACCAATTTACGAGTCAGACAAATATGTTTTAGTGTTAGACGATACAGTTTTTTACCCGCATTTTTGACGCCAAATTTACGAATCAGAGAAACACTTCAGGGCAGAGGAGCTCAAAACCAGTCCCCCTGTCCCTGGATTCGACCCTGTCAGTTATTTGGACTCAGGTAGACATATTTGATGCTCTGAACTAGAGTTTTTTAAACCTTGCTGTTGAATAGCTATATCACACAAACCAATTAGCTGGTCTTTGGTCAAAAAGTATTTTTGGATAAAAACAGATTTAGCTTCAAAGTCATGTGCGCCAATTCCTAAGTTACTGCAATCCTAACTACTCAATCAGGAGATATTAGAAATTTGAGAGCATAAAAACATCTGTCGTTAAAGCTACCTATATATATTATCCACATCCGTAAAGCTATTTGTAGCCTAAACCTTATATCAAACATTTTTTAATTTCTGTTTTTTTCCAGTTTCCTACGATGTTTATGGTAATATTGTTCCCTGCGTTCCTTATGGGTCGCAGTACCCCGTCCTTCCTACGGTGATGCTTCAGCCTATGCAGTGGTATGATAAGCCACCAGGCGAACAGGTATACTACTATGCTCTCATGTATCCCACTCCTATGGCACAGGAAAATATTGCAGAAGAAGATGAAAAAACTATGGAAGAAGATGATAGTTTTGGCAGAAGGGGCTCTGCATCATCTCAGGTGAATGGATCAGTATTTCTGCCAGATTCCCAGTAAATGAATAGATCAGGCACTCAAAGTCAACATACATCATACACATTTTGTATGGTTCAGAGTCAGCTAGAAAAGAAAACCGTGTGAATCGGTCCTTGTCAATTTGTCCTGATTGAAAAACATGATACCCATTTTATCTGAAAAATGGGTTTTTGAAGTTATCTGACCAAAATAAGCAATTTTATTGTCATTGTTAAATTGCTGAGGCTGAAGTTCAAATAAAATTATGTTTTTCATTCATTTAGTTAATACTAAAAGCAAAACTAATCTGATTGGCAGTACTGTAGAAATTTTCGAAAAGAAAACTGTGGTTACTTATAGTTCTAAGAAGAAATGTTCGTTTGTTTCTCTTTTCTGTTGAAAAAATGAAATCAAACTTATTTTATTGAAAAAGAGACAAAAAAGTTCAAAGAGTCAAGCTTTTCTCTTAGTAAAAAAGCTGTCATGCCAAGCAATCAGTTTAGTTTATGATTGAATGAGCCCCTTCGTCCTCTTAACTATCTTATCTTTGGATCAGATAACTATCGTTCTATGTGCATTAAATAATAGTAAAACAAATACGGCGGAGATCTCTTCTTACGGATCTATGTGCCCATAAATAAAAGGACAATTTTTTCTTTCAAAGTGAAAGTAAATAAAGTCTTTAAAGCTTGAAGCGAATGAAATTTACTTTGTGTGTGAGGGGGACTATCGCCCCCACAAAAGTTAACAACAACAATCTCAATCTATCAGTTAATTGAACGAGGTGAATGATTATCCGCAGAATAAGGTGATAAAAATTAAAATTAACAGACAAAATGAAGATGGGATAAAAGAAAAGATGAAACTTAAATCGAGTTGGTCTGACGTTTGAATAAATTCTCAATGCTAATATAGTAGCTAGCCAGGGGGTTTGAGTTTTTAGATTGAAGTGTTATGAGCCTTCCTTTTGATATACACTCTTCAATTTTATAATGGTCTAAAAGGTATTTTATTTACTATCAACCCCCTACCTCTGAAATGAGTGGGATTGTGCCAAAATGAAATCATGGCTATGTCACCTTTGGAGGCCAAATAGTATATTCGTTTTGTCATTGATGTTTTTTTCTGTAAGTGCTCGTCGAAGTTCATAGCACAAAAACAAAGCGAAAATAACTTTGCATTCACTATCACTTCTTCAAATCAAACATGGCATTTGCACGGAAGGAAAAGAAATATATGGCATTCTCAGAATCACTTCTCATTCACTTCACAATCTTTCATTTGAAACTAGTTATGGATCTTCTGCCTTGGCATGTAAAAAAGTACGCGGTATGTTAAATTGCTTAATCTATAGACACCTTTTCACATTACTAAGTACCCTTTTACATACAATACCGCAGCCCTAAATCGCGGCCTTAATAAACCCTAATCTATATGCTTACTGTGGCAATTTCCCGAACTTGCAAAATGTAAGCTTAAAGACTATGAAATTAAAGTTTTATTAATTTAAAACCCTTACAAGTGGAATTTCCTCAAGTGGAATTTTAACTCTTAGAATTTTTCTTGTAAAAAGAAACCCTAATTAGTCAATTATCACTATAACCTACTAATAATAATTTCTTAATTGTTTATCCTTGCAATAATTTTTAAAGTACCGATTTGTCCTTTTGACAGTCCTTTATATTGTCGTTTTCCATTCGAAGAAAAATTTTTTCTTTTTATTGAGAAAATTGGAATTGGTGATAATTAACTTAACGTAAAAATATTTCTCAGTATTTTTTTTTTTATTTCGGAAGTCAATATTACAGTGACTCGGAGGGCATAAAAATACCGTAACGTAAATTCATTTTTTGGCGTGACTAGCCACGTAAGGCACTTAAGGTAGTGTGGATGGCTTTACTCAGAGCTGTTCCTAGGGGTGGTGGTGCCGGGGAAAAACTATTTGCAGTGCCCCATCATGAATCAAATATAAGCAAAAAAAAAAAAAACCGAATCAAAGTGTAAAATTTGATCAAAGTCAGTAAACCTTCAGACCCCCCCCCCACCCTTGAAAGGTTCTGGCTTTACTTGACAACTTGAAAGCATCAATGCTCTCCTTGGCAGGAGTAACTAGTTTCACTAGTCCTATATTTTGATCAACAAAATAACAAATCGATTCTTTTAAGCGGTTTTTAAAAATGTATAGTTTAGAAATTCCATAAGCAACAAGATGTCGTAATCACAAGCTCCGTTGAACGACTTGCAGGGCAATACAACTCTGATATTGGATGGACCTGACATGGAGGTTAGAAAATCAATGATTATGCAACATTGCACGATAGCTCGATCTATAAAATTGCGACAGGCATTTGAAAAAAAAACTTGGCTCACTGAGAGTAAATAACTGGAAAAATATGAAAATTCAATGTTTTTATTAGTTGGATTGTTACCATTATTTCGAATCCATATAGCGTGGGCCCAAAATCGATTATACTAGAGTAGTTCATTTTTTCGGCTTTAAAATATTTGATAAAAAAAAAAAAAATCTAGATGCTGATATCCAGATTTTAGATTAAAGATATGCAGGGACATACTAAGCGTTTTTCTGCACGGGTCTCGCTTGCTATTGTGTAGTGTGCTTATTTGTTAGAGTGCCTTTTATGTAAATTTAAAATCTTTTAAGTGAGGTTTCAATAGGAACGCATGAAAGGAGAGGGGAAGGGGTATTTTGGGTCTGTTCCCCTTCTTCTGAAATATAACGGTTAAGCAATGTTGCCCACATGTTCCTTTATCTTCTTTTATGCTTTGTTTATTGTTTTTTTTCTTGGGGGTTAACGTACTGAGCCTTCCCCTATCAACGACAAAAAAGGGGACGTGTCCAAAAAATGCTATAAGCAACAATCAAATGAAAAATCCAGCGAGATATCCAATGTTGTTGCCCAAAAGCTATTTTGCAAAATGTGCTGCTTATTCTGTAAAAAATTGCATACATATCGATTTACATATTTGGAATTAGCGTTATAACGTATTTCAAGAGGCGCGTTCAAGTTTGGCCAAGTGAAAAATTAATAAATTGAAAATTTAACTTCTTGACTGTGTCCAGTTCTTCCTTAAAACTAACTTTGGTATTATTTGGCTTTATGAGTCAGTTATTACTGAAAAACAGTTACAAAATACCTGAAACCTACAAAATTACTGAACTTTTGTCTATATGCTAGGGCTATATAGCTTAGAGACATAAGAGGTGGGGGGAGTCTGGAAAATAGATAGAGTGTAAGATACTCTGATAAAAAAATGAACACAAGTTTTACTTCATATTTAATGAAGTAAAAACTTTGTTTTTAAGTGTGTATTTCAGAAGAGGGCATTAAGAAGACTGAAAGAGTGAGGAATAGAGAACTGTAATGTCCTTTGTCAAATCTTTGCATTTGATTCTCTCTTTCAAAAATTCTTTCTCCCTTTTAAATCTATAGAATTCGTTTATAAAAGCATCAATTAAGATTTGGGGAACGATGCGATTGAGGATTTTCAAATACTTTCATGTAGTATTTTAACATAAAAATAATCTATAAGTCACAAGTTTATCAAAGAATTTCTTTTCTTCGAAAAATTCAGCACAAATACCAGCATTTTCAATGGATTTTTGGTTAGCTAAATTTATCCGATTATCAAGCCAATTATCCTAGTCCGAATGAAAAATCCAACGAAAATCCAACAACTTATCCAGGATCAAACAAGAACGCAGAGCTTTCGGACATGCTCAAGACGAAACATTATCCGTCTGCATGCCTGATTCTCCCCAATGAGGGGCATCGCATGTTTCTTGTTTAATAAGATTTATGTAAATCAATCCTTAAAATTGCTTAAGACGCACATAACTATTTACTAAAAATTTAATTTACAATTATTTTTAATAAATTTCTTAACGAATCAACGATTTCGATATTTCTTATAAAGATATTTTCTTAATGATTTATTTATCATAATGCATGCCTGTAGCTGCCTGTTGCAAAAACCTCTTATTTACGGTAAAAGGGAGAAAAAATAAAATAGGGATGACGATATTCTCAAGAGTTGTGCTCTAAATATTATCTAAGAATATAAAAAATGCACTTATTTTTCAATCTGTTCCTGATTTGGCCGTATATCCCTGTATGTCTATGTAATACTTGGCTATAAGGCAGATTTTAGTGGATCTTGAACAGTTTTGTCAGAAGCAAAATTGTAATAGAAAGGTTAAAATTATGTCTAGAGTAAGACATTGATTTCTAACCCAAAGTCGACCTAAATGTCGATGGATATTTTATTTTGACCGACTATCTCAAGAGTTAAAATCTCTTGCACTCTCATCATATTTTACTTATACTGCATGATTATGCTATAGGCCAGTTATTCCCAACGGTAGGCGCACGCCACACCAGCTGGGCAAGACAATATTTTGGTGGGTCATGGATAGGACGTAAACCCCTCGACTGACTATATTTTAGAGCCTCAATTAAATAAAAACAAACAAAAAAATCATATGAATAACATCAAATTCCCGTGCTTTTAAAGAGCAAAAGAGAAACCTGACAGTATTGCGATGACGTTATACATTGTACAAAAGGTGTATAAAATATGCCAAGAGGACAACCTCAAAAGATACTAATTTGTGGCCTTTTAAGCTTCCTTCAGGCGGATACACGCAAAATTTTGAATAGAAAAAATTAAGTATCACGGGGTGGACATCGGGATTTTTGAAATGCCTAGGTGGGGTAAAAAAGAGAAACATGACAAAAGAGAGTCTACTTTATTGGCACATCTAATTACAAAGATTAAAATGGTTAAGACAATATTGAAAATCTCGCAATTGTGACGAAGTTTTATCTCTTGGCGATACTGAAGTTTCTTGAACCAAAAGAGTTTTTGTAAGTTTTTTACATTCGACACATGCTTGAGATAAGATCCTTCTGACACATGATTCCTTGTCTGACATGACGAATTTCTCCAACGCCAAGTCTCATTTCTGGAATATAGATGTAATAAAAGGCCCATTCACAATGGAACTTCACTAATATCAAAATTCAGCTAATGCTGATATTTGAAATCAGATGAATTCCAGCCCAGTTGTTATTGAGCTTTAGTCGGCATCCAGAACTAGATCTGTCCAGCACTAAAATTGAATTAATATGACCTCTGTTAAGATTGACCACTCATAATTTTCTTCTGACAGTTGTGATTGGCTAGCATTTCCGAAGCTATAACAGAAATTTTCACAATTTTATTTAATATGGATTTTAAATAAACATTTAAATCTTATTTTTAGAATCAGCTAATATGCTAATCAGCTATTTATCTCTGCAGTAATAAATGTCAGAGCACTGCTTAGAGTGTACGATTTCGAGGGTAATTTCAAAGTGTTTACTTACACCAAAATTTTACCCTAGCCTTATTTCTTGGGCGCTACTTGCAAGAAGTTAGAATTATCTATTTGTTGTAAGTAACTTAACTACTCTTTTCAGGCATTCTGCAGTAGCTCAATAGCCGACCAAGATAGTGCTAGCATATCGTCCCCGGGCATCTCGCAAGGACCATCTTCACCTCAGGTATGTACAATTTTTCTTCCTAATTGCGTGTCATCGTGCAGTAATTATACAAGAAAAAAAGTAATTGAATTCAGCATCAATATATAAAAACATTCACTGTTTTTAATAGTATTCATTACGTCGAATTCATTAATTAACAAAAGAAAAAATATATAAAAATAATTAAGAAAACCAAGAAACGAGCGTGATTTTCAGCCAGTGGAAAAGAAAGTGAAAAGACAAAGCAGATATTTTGGAAAGGACCTCTCCACCAAGCCGTCCTCAGTGCTCAACACAGAAGAAAAGCGCGAAAAGAAAACGAAAACCAACACTAACCTTTTGAAGTAAACTGTAAAGAGACAGTGGCAGATTCAAGGGAGGGGCAAGGGGGGCGCCCCTCCCCCTAACGTAGTCTAAAGTAGTGTAATTTACTTAACTAACGCAAGTTTGCGTTAATTAAACTTGCTCTTAACGCAAGTTTATCGGATCAACCTATTTTGTCCCCCCCCTAAAAAATTCCTGGATCCACTCTTGTAACGAGACAGAAAAAACACTGAAACCAAAAACCAAGCCATAAAACAAATGATAGGCAAAAATCAAAAGAGAATAAAAGCGAAAATAAGGTTTTATAAGGCCAACGAAAATACTGGATGTAACAAAAACGGATACTTCGAGAGAAAAACTGCTTCTTTTCCTCAGCATTATTGGAAATAGTCTAAAAAAATCAAGCTCATATTTTTTGAGCGAAAATGGGAACGATCTAGATAGAAAAAAGAGAATAAAATGAATAAAAAACAAGCAATTAATGAAAAACAACGATGGATATCAAAATGAAACAAAAACCCAAATTAGAAGACTTAAAAAGTGTGAAGCACAAAAGCAGTCAAATTCATCATTTTTACTCTTAGGCTTTAGAGATTTTTACATCAAAAGCTCGTGTTCGTATAGTCTTTCTTCGAACTGTCGATGGATTCTGTCACTGTAAAACTTCCCATTCGAACACGGGCCTCTGTAAACGCCACTCCCAAGCATAGTTTTTCTTTCTCTTAGAATTGAAAAAAAAACCGTTGAGCCTTTAGTTCGTTTTTCAAGGAGACGGAGAGAGTTGTGTTTTTCTGTAAAATTTTTTTCAAGCCTATCACCAAGTAGTAGAAATATATGGCGAAATGTATTTTTTTTTTTTTTGTCACATGTAGAAATTACTGATAAATGGAGGACGTGCCCACAATTGTCTCTTTTACCTTTTCTAGTCTTCTATCTATAATTTCCTCAATAAGTTTAATAGGTAACCATATAGAATAATAGATAGAATATAGAATAAATTACTAGACCACACTGCCTTTTTATTTACAAATAAGACGAAATGAAAGTATAAAAATATGATTACGTATTTCAAAATAGACAGTGATAAAGACTTGCGGACGTGAAGCTAAAATTTTGGACTTTTATTATCATTAGTGAAGATTTTTTGTTATTTTGCTCTGTCTGATTTGAAATACTGTATCCTTTTCTTCTGAATTTTCATTTGTTTTAGTTGCAGGATAAAATATCTTAAATGTAATTTAGTTCAGAGAGTACATGATTGTGTCAACAGATTTCCAGAGCTAGATCAAATAAAGAGTGAATTACGCCTCTTTTCACAAGAGGAGGTGGGTTTGACAAGAGAATACAAATAAAGATCATTGTGGGTGGGTTTCGTATAGATAAAAATTCAGGATTTGCAATATTTTTTAGAATTAGAACATCCTAGAAAGGAAGCTTCCCTGAATCCTCCAGCTCCAACGTAAATTGAAGATTCGGATCAAAAGTGTTAAATGCACCAAAAATCCTTCAGAGTATCATACCCATTGTCCCAAACGGAAAGAATATCATCAACAAAACAGGACCAGAAGGAGTGTATCGAGGAAATAATTTGTGACAGATTAAAAAGAGGAATAAGAAAGCTTTCTGGTTTAATAGAAACTAATCTCCGAGCTGTCAAGAGTAGATTTCGGCCAGCTTAATACCACCATCAAAGCATTCTTAGAGAATTAAAATAGCAAGTTGAAATAAGTTGTGTCATAAAATTTAGTTTTTAGTTTAGAATGGATTCCAATAAAAGAACAAATCTAAGCGGAGTCTTTCAGGGTTCAATGCTGAAGAGTATACTCAATTGAATTCCTGGCAATTAGTAAAAAAAAAAAAAAACAGTAGCTAATTTGCGTCATCAATGCTAATTTGCTAGATACCGCGCATATTTGCAAGTATCGTTAACTGGTATATAAAGGATTTGAAAGGGGAAAGGGGCTAGAGGTCCTCCATCATATCCTCTATGTCGGTAAAGATGCATATAGGTCCATATCAGGGTTTAAATGCAAAAATTCCCCCTAACTGTTTTTTTTTTGCTTTTTAAAAGTTATACCATATGTCCGTTTTACAGGTAAATTAAATAAAATCACTGGCTTCCAGTAAGGCCCGTTTATTCCAAGTTCCCTGCAACTATGACTATTATATTTAGTTGTGAAATGCCTTCGGTCAGAAGTGATGTGGCTAAGTGAGTTTTGAGAGTTTAGACCTCCACTCCCGACCTCCCCCGAATTTGAAATAATGTATGCCATAAACATGCACCAACACAAACGTTGCTCGTCATTCGAAGTGCATCCGAAACCAAATGCTTACGTCATGCGTTCTAAACGCGCAGCAAAGTTCTACTTTCAGAGTGCGATGTCATAATTACTACAACTGAAAAAGTAAGTTTATTGGATAAATCTATTGACTAAGCCATTCCTGCAAAAGTTTCTATACACGTTCTTCTATGACCTTTCTAGTGAATCTCCGTGACTAAAGTTGGAGTCCGTTCCGATTTCAAACGAAATGAAAACACGCTGAATCGCAATTAATTTATGAAAAAAGCATTATTATATGAAATACAACTTCTATTTCCTATCTTCCTTCTATCCTTTCGGTATCGATCGATCGCAATAAAACTGTCCCAAGAAAAAGTTTTTGTTCTGGTTACAGTATGTGGAAACCATTGGGCTGAAACAATTCTGTTATATAATGTATCCTTGAATATAACGAGAAAAAAAGCTTTATAGATGATAGCTATGGTAATGACAATGATAACGATAGTGAGGATACTGACAATGGTATCGGTAATAATGACGACGATAATAACTAAGATACTAAATTTTTTTTTTTCTTGCTCTTAGAGCATGTAGATGAAATCTTTTGCTGTTAGAGCACTAAAACCAATCTTTTAGTTCAATAAGCTATTTTAACAAAATTTCACAAAGAAGCTATTTTAAGATAAATTACTTTTTGTGATTTTTTTGTTTAGCAATGTATAGTATTGATTTACTATTTTTAAATGATAGCTCTTACTGAAAGGCACTCAACTAAATAATATGTTTTGCAAAAATTAGATGAAAAAAATTCCTTTTCACTATATTGGAGCAGTATTCCAAAATGATATTTATCGATGACCTTCATCGAGAAATCAAGATTTATGCCTCAACCTACCCTTTCAAACGAAACAAAACAAATCGAAGGGCCCAATCCGTCAACAAGTATCTCATCTTGAGCAACTCATTCTGTTCTTGAGATGATTAGATGTCCCAATTATTCCACAACACGTCATTTCTCCTCTTCTCGCTCGCTAAACATAGTTTTAAAAAAATAAAACTTTAAATGTCAAAATATCATTGACCTTGTCATGAACACTAAAAAAAGCATTCTTTTTCAAACGACTTGTTAAAAGAAAACCCCATAATAAACGTTTGAAAAATGGAATTTTTTCGTTTTTTCCCCTCCTATAAAAGCTGTATCTTGCTACACAACGTCTTTTGAAACATCTCAGTCAATAGATGCTAAACATATCTCTATGCGATCGTAGCAGCTACGAAAATAAAACGTCGTTTATTCGGGCCAAAATATAGTTTTTTTCTCAGCGAAACAAAATTGTTGGATTATCTGGACTCCTAAACAATAAACTGATATTATTTTTGTATATTTGTGTTTATGTATTTCCGATTGTATGGATGCAGATTGTCATGTCAAAGTCGGAGTATAATACTTGAGTAACTCTGACTGTGTCCTCCGACTCTATCTCTATTTTTATTCGGTTGTTCATTTTATGCTGGAATTACTTGTTTTTTTAACAGTCATGGCTGCTACGATCCTCATGGCTAACCATTCGTCATATATTTTGCTCCTAGATTAGCTTTTTTTTTTTTTAGAAAAACTTGAGCTGAATTGACAGATTGAATATCATTTAGCTTGAACTGATTTCCAAAACTCTTCCAAAAATTTCTTACTACTATTTATAAAGCGGAGTTTCCTGCTATAATAAAAAACGAAATTATGTACACAGCTTATTATGTGATTATTTAATGTATATTTAATTCACAGATAGTTCCAATACCGAATCACAACAGGGCAACTAATATGTTACCATTTCCAATTATGTTTCCATTTTCTATTATTCAATTATGTTAATAGTTATGATAATGAAAACGAAATTAATACAGTTTATTATGGATTATTTTATGTATTTAATTCACAGATAGTTCAATACCGATCACAATAGGGCAACAATTATGTTACCATTTCCAATTATGTAAACAATTTATTATGATTATTTAATGTATATTTAATTCACAGATAGTTCCAATACCGAATCACAATAGGGCAACATAATTGGAAATGTACAAATAGTTACCATTTCCAATTATGTTTCCATTTTCTATTATTCAATTATGTTAATAGTTATGATAATGAAAAACGAAATTATGTAAACAATTTATTATGATTATTTAATGTATATTTAATTCACAGATAATTCCAGAACCAAATCACAATAGGGTAACAATGTCATTGAGTAAATGGAAAACTTTTGCTCAGGTTAATAAAACTTTTTTTTTCAGAACTTGGGTGACTTTCTTTCTAATTACCGAATGGAAATTATGCAAAGAAGCGCTTTACTTTGCAGATTTGAGCAGAATATCCTAATCTATTAGAATTCCAGAGTTTCATTATACCTGTTTATGATTTTGAAACAAATTTTAATCCAATTTGTCCAAATGCTGGATTCTAATTTATTTTCCAATTTTCTTTCAATATTTAGCTCTAAAATAATATGCAAACTTTATTTTGTAAAGATTCTACTGCTATTTCTTGATTAGGTTGTAAAAGTCCCATGCATAACTTCAATGCAAGGTTCTATTTAAGTCTATCTTTTTTATGGAATTAGTTGAAATAGTTTCACGATGAATGTTAGCCATTAAGATTCACGGTGAGAGCTTCCCTAGTGGGAGAGGTATGTTACGAATGGAAGCGCATTTGCACATATTCTGTGGCCTATTTCCAATTTGACCTGAAAAGAGGATTAGTTGCAAGGGTTAGTTGTGGGACAATTCTTGCCATTACATGACAAAGAATGTCTCTTAGAGGGAAGGGGGTGATGGCTCACATTACTCTCTCATGGTTTTAATAGAAACAACGTTGAAGGCAAAAGAGAGGGCAATTCGAAAATGAAATGGAACGATTTTAAGCCATGGAATGCACCTTCCCTACTAGTTTTGTGAGACATCCAGGAGAGTTCTGTTTTTTTCTCAAAAGAAGTCGATGTCTGGTTGAAATTACACGCGATGCTTTGATTGGCTTGAAGGCCATTGCCCAATTTCATGATTGGTGAAACAAAAATTATCAGCTCACTACCCGTTGCATAATTTTTGTCATGTTTATTTGAAGTACATACTGGAATACGCTTGTACTTATTAATCTTTCATCCTCTTGATATTTATTGTTGACAATAATATGTTTGCTGGTTAGCAACTTTCATTCGAAAGTACATTTTTCCCGAACTGCTTGGTTTCCTCTTGTTCTTTAGAAGACATTCTAAGTTGTGAATGTCTCTTTTTATGACAACTTTAGAAGTGGTTCAATTGAGGATCAATATTATGACAGAGTTATGACTTGCCCTATGCCATGTTTAAATAGTAATCTCTCTATTTGTGAGGTTTCCAATGGAGTTATAATAATTTGTCCTGTCCAACAGGAGAGCAGCGATTGTATATCCGTCAAGGGCTCTACACCACGGGTATGAACACAAGCACGGGTGCAGAACTATGTGCAGGGCTGGGAAAGAAGCTATCAGCAGAAGCTGTCAAGGGCTCTACACCACGGGTATGAACACAAGCACGGGTGCAGAACTATGTGCAGGGCTGGGAAAGAAGCTATCAGCAGAAGCCGTCAAGGGCTCTACACCACGGGTATGAACACAAGCACGGGTGCAGAACTATGTGCAGGGCTGGGAAAGAAGCTATCAGCAGAAGCTGTCAAGGGCTCTACACCACGGGTATGAACACAAGCACGGGTGCAGAACTATGTGCAGGGCTGGGAAGGAAGCTATCAGCAGAAGCCGTCAAGGGCTCTACACCACGGGTATGAACACAAGCACGGGTGCAGAACTATGTGCAGGGCTGGGAAAGAAGCTATCAGCACTTTCAACGGACATTGTATAATTATTTACAATCCGCATTTAAGTTTCTATAGGATTGCCAATTAAGTGGGTAGGACAAAGCCATTTAAGTCAGGCTACCTGGGATCGCCACAGTTGTAAACACTCTTTTACTCCACCCTGTTTATAGCTACTGCTTTCGCCACCTTTCAAGAGATCTCTGAGTATTCAGGCTATTTTTGTCATCTCATCCTAACCTTATTGGGAGATTTGGTTCCAACTATTATAGCACCCTGTAGGCTGTTTAATCAAATTGTTTTAGGGATACTGTCTTTGGCCGTCCTAAGGACATCGCATCTGAAACAATTTGATAATGTACGTTAAGTTACCTGAAACTACTTCCTTCATAAGAAGTAGAGTTTGTCACCTCATTATTAAGGTTGATGCGTAAAATTACCCATAAGCGATTTATGTAAGAAGATCTCCTACGCGTTTT
The DNA here is from genome assembly GCA_027921565.1 of Artemia sinica. Taxonomy (NCBI): domain Eukaryota; kingdom Metazoa; phylum Arthropoda; class Branchiopoda; order Anostraca; family Artemiidae; genus Artemia; species Artemia sinica. The sequence goes on from CM051256.1 coordinate 3,704,358, forward strand.
TACTGTAGAAGCAAGTCAAAGACGATGCACTTAGCGAAGGGACCTGTGGAACACAGAGCAGCTGAGGAAGCCCAAGCTTTGGCAACTTGACAGGGTTTTAATCAGAGGAAAAAATAATGCTGCAAGTAGTATAACAGCGCTCAATCAATTTAAAAGAAGTAACAGTTTCATCAAGCTCAGTTGCCGAAACGACGGCCTTAGATAACTGGAATACTAACCCCCGTGAAATTGCCGTGGGAAGTAAAAAAAAAATAAACCTGATTGTATCGCCTCATTGATTAAGCATAATCTTTGGCCCAACCCAGTATCTTTTCTATATTAAATTTTTATATTTTATAGAATGGTTCGACGACGCCCTACACAGACTCAGTATCTCCCAAACCACAAGACAATGTACCTCTAGCTGATTTTGCTCGTTTATCTTGCAATGTGTCGATTCCACCACCAGCAGTCGCTGAGAGGCCTCACCTAGATGTTCCTCCGCCTTCACCACAAGCAGGGTATGTTTACCCAAGCTATAAAATTGGCCCCCCCTCAGGCTACAAGGTGAAGAAGAGTAGGTGGCACATTTATTTTTATGTTTTGTTTTGCACCCTTAGCCCCATGTCCTGAAGTATGTGAAAAAATGAACTGAAACTAAGAAGAAAAAATCAAATCGAGGTTTTTATTTTTTTCAAATCGTAGCTTTAACCAGTTTCTTGTAAAGAGCATATCTTAAGCTATTACACATATATTAAGCATATATTAAGCGTATATTAAGCTACGGCACTCGAAAGATCACAATACAGGGTGCCAAAGAGAAGCAATTACTTGTCAAAGATAATTAATTATTGTTCTTTTTTTATAATTTGGTATTTGCATTCCTGCTCTCCCCCCCCCCTTCAGATGTCGGGATCCTCTGAAATAAAATCACTCGTAGCCAACAAGCTTGATATAGGCTCCACTTTTTTCATCTCTTTTTAATGGGTGCATACAATATAGCACCGTCTAATCTGGAGTCCTTTCTAGTTTTTCATGGTTTTGTAAAGAAAAGCGGAGTACAAAATGAAAAAAAAGAACCTAAAACGTAAATACAGATGTTTACATGTATACAAATACTTAGATGAATATTATTGGTATTATTACTATTGAAATTTAAAGGGGGGTTCTCAGGCACGTAACCCCCCCCCCCTCCCCCACAAAAAAACTTATAAAGATTCTAAAGATTTCCCCAATAGTTTCCATATATTTTCCAGATTGTAAAACAGTTTGAACTATGTTACTATGGAGAACATAAACTAGCAAAAGAAAATGAATATCTATGTGGCGAATATATTTATTTTCGCCCTTTTCACGAAACTGGGTGTCTTATCCTTGGCCCGATGCAATCAAAAACAAAAATGTATTACAAAATCATAATTTGTCTCAAGAATGAATTTGAGTTTCTTCTCTTATCAATTTCCCATGATCTTTGTTTCTGTATCAGCTCACAAGAAAAACATCAACCCACGAAGTTTTTGTTTTTTTTTATCAATAATTGTAGGAAACGATATGCTAGTTCTCGATGAAGAGCTCAATTATAAATTTTAGTTGTCAGCATGTTGAACCATTGGTGACTAACAAATTTTTTTCAAAATTCAGAAATAAGATTATAAGTCCTTTTTCTAGTTTTCAAGGCATGCTATATTGTTTCTTCTTAAGTTGCTTGTGCTTAGCTTATAGGTAGGCTATTCATTGTACATTTTTTTCTCCAAGCTTTTCTTGCTTTTTAGAGGTGACTGTGAAAGCTGCTTAAAAACAATCTAGCCATACATTTTTAGTTTTGGCTTCGTACTCACATTGATATCAATTTGAAAAAAAGCAGAGTTTTACACATTTTCTTTTTTTTACTTTGAAGAAGGACGTAGCTTACAATCGAAAAAAGATATTAAAATTTTCTTTTAAATTTTTCAGCGTTTTCTTAGAAAAGAAGGAACTCAATCAATCAATAAATTTATTCAACCAATAAATTCAGAAAAAAAACCCTTCAACATAGACTCCCCCATAAGGCTCTATGGCTAGGATAAAAATAGGGGAGAAATAAAAATGAAAAAAAATATTTTCAACATTTTACATTTACACTTTGCAGAAACTCAACACAAGACAAAAAAAAAAAAAAAGAATACAATTTATAAGAGACTCAAACTTTAAAAGACCCCCCCCCCAAAAAAAAAGAATAAAACCCCCAAAAAAAAAAAAAAACCAAAACCCCCCCAAAAAAGACAGAGGACTATCCCATGAATTAAAGATATTTCCAATTACATATTTGAAACTAAGCCACGAGAAATGCTGAGCACAAGTCAAACACCCCTCACAACAAAAATTTCTAACCTAGGTAAGAGTCACTCGTCCCAGAAAAAAAAGAAGAAAAAACCTAATAAACATAAGTCATCAAGACATTAAAACATTTTTTTAGGATTCTTTTGAAAGTACCAAACGACATTCTTGGGCTGACTCAGGTAGGGTATTCCAAACGATATGACAAGCGGTTAAAGGATTGAAATAAGACCTCGCCGATGGAGTAAATAAATATCAATATTCCTTGAATTGTGAAGATGATGCCTAGACCTATCAGTGACGAAAGAAGGATTAGTTTGCAGGGCTGCAGGTACGTCATAATGGAGTTGGTGAAAAGTGAAAGACGCGTACGAAAGAATGTAGAGTGACTGCAAATCAAGTAATGGGCTATTTGAAGAACAATTTGTTTCCTGTATAATCCTCCTTGCTTTATCATATAACTTAAACAGTGGTTTCAGAAAAGAAGAAAAAGTTGACATCCATGTAGTAGGGCAATAAGAGACGTAGGACTGAAATAGGCAATGGAACATAATTTTTAAAACTGAACCAGGAAAAATGTGTTTTAGCTTCCTCAAAATTCCAAAACTCCTCGAGATCTTCATATTAATTAGTCCAAAATGATACTTGAATGAAAGGTTTTCATCGAGAAGAATACCGAGAAATCGGACATACCAATCCTCAGGTCTACTGAGAGAACCCCTTCACAACTGGATATCAGTTATCTGAGGGCACGCCCGAGAAATACAGAAAAAAAAAAACTAGACTCGGTAACATTTAGGGCAAGGCAATTAGCATCGAACCAGCGGACGACTCTCTCAAAAAGGTCAGCTAGTTTGGGAAGCTTCTCAGACTCAGTTCCTACTACAGTACCAAGGGTACTGTCATCAGCGAAAGATACGATTGCATCCTCATCTTGCGAAAGCGATGGATTTGTCCTACCATTGAAAGATTCAGGATGAGATAGGCGACAGCAAACTGTGGGTTTCCGTTTCTTAACCGCAGCTGTACGGCCATTAATATAAAACTATCGAAGCATGATCCCGAGTTTTATTTTTAATTTTATATTAAATTTGGTTATATTAAATTTTGGACAGATTATATTTAAAAGACATAAGTCACACCAACCACAGGTAACACAAACGTAAGCAATAAACAATAACATTGACACCCTTAATGCTTTCAGAAATGAATAAAAATAAATAAAGCAAAAATCATCGTAAAATCTGACAAAAGGAACAAGAAAATATAGAAAAACAGGATTATGGTTGCACGTAAAAGTATAACACGTGTAACGTTGTGATTCATGCGTGACTTTCGGAACGTGGCATTAAGGTTACATATGTCAGCTGTGTTTAAAAAAAAAAAAACATTTTAAAGTGAAACTCAGAAAAAATATTCTTCAGAATTTCATCAAGAACGACTTTTATCCTTAGCCTAAGAAACCTTGACCAAATATCAAGTATAGCATGTGTGAAATAGAGTCAGTGTTTCGTTATTCCTTTATTTATGTTACACTGAGGATCACAAAGAACAAGTCAAAACGCGGAGACACCATCCATGCGGTCATTACAGAGATGTTTAAATATGGTTGTTGTGAAGTTCGAGATGAATTGCTGAAGATTATTAATATGTTTTTTGAAGAACGGGAAGTACCTGGCAATTTTAGGAAAATTTAATTAAACCCTCTATACAAGGCCATACCCAGAGGGGGGCTAGGGGGTTTGAGCCCCCCCCCCCATATAAAAAATATTAGTCTGACTCGTAAAAACGTAAGAAAAATGGATATAAACAAATTTTGTATGCGTTTTTTGAGGTTTTTTGTGTACCCCCCCCCCCATTTTTTTTTGAGTAAAACACCCTCCAAAAAAAATCCTAGGTACGGCCTTGCCTCTATAAGAAAGATGATAAGAGTGAATGAGGTAAGTATACAGGCATAGCTTGGTTTCTGTAGGAAGCAAATTACTTAGTATGATGATACTTTTAGACTTAGGGATCCTGTAGATAAAGTTTTAAGAGAAGGATAGTGTCGTTTTAGGAAGGAGATAAGATGCGTCAACCGATTTTTCACTCCTAGATTAATAATTGAGAAGTGCTTGAGTCATCAGACCCCTAAGTCCTTAGCTTCATAGATTACGAGCAAGCGTTTAATTCAGCCGATAGAAGAGCCTCTACGAAAGTCCTATCCTTGTATGGTATACCAGATAAATACATTAGAGTGATTAGTGCTGTATACCAGAACAGCATTGCTGTGGTTGAGGTAGGAAATGAGGTTAGTAGCTGGTTTTGAATTGAATCAGGAGTTGAGTAGAGTTACGTTCTATCCCCATTTATATGGATCATTTTGATGGACATTATCCTAAGGAGCACAGCAAAGGCTATGGAAGAGCATGGAATTAGATTGGAAAGTAAAACTCTCCTAGACTTGGATTATGCTGATAACTTGAGTGTCCTAGATGACAATGTTAGTAAAATGAAGCATTTTTTTGGAGGTTCTGACCTTTTGTGATGAAAAAATAGATTTCAAAATTAATGTTAAGAAGACTGAGTTGCTTAGACTGGGAATAGACGAAGGAAAAGGGGTGATGTTGGGTAACAAGAAGATCGATCAAGTGGATAGCTTCATTTGCCTGGGTAGTACTATTAATAAAGATGATGGATGCAGTGAAGATATTAAAAGTAGAATAGGCAAGGCCCTGTTTTTTTCCCCCAAAAAATAGTAATAAATAATAATAATAATGAAAAAAAAACAATTAAAAGCAATAAGAATTCTATTCATCCTGAATTTTATGACGTAAAGCTGTGAAGTGGACAAATTTTATACATTGCACAATTTTTTCCAGACCTGCGGAAGTTCCAATTTTTATGTCAAATTTTAATTCCAACTTAGTTTCTGATAAATCAACCATCGTTTTTTAAGCAGTTTTAAGGGTCACAGTTGCTTCTAAATTCTAATGAATTGCTCTTTTTAATGTGCCACTATACTTCCTAATGTCAGTGTATTTCAGTGATACGGTTAGGATAAGACTTGTCTTAAATTCTTCCGTCGCCCAAAGACAACGGTAGGGCTTATGAATAGTTCCATTTGTCAGAACCAGCATATATATATATATATATATATATATATATATATATATATATATTATATATATATATATATATATATATATATATATATATATATATATATATATATATATATATATGTATATATATATATATATGCAGTACAAAATCGTTCAGAGAATCATATTCCGAACGGATAGGACATCATCAACGAAATGGGCCTTAAAGGATATTTTAGTGGAAAACTATCCAAAGCGGAATTTTCGATATGATTCCATAAGCAAACTTGTCAAATTGGGAAACAAAATTGTTCTCATTCGTAAACCTATAATTTGAAGAAAAATTTGTGCCTGAACCCAAATTCAGCTAATGTCAAGTACAGCCATTTATTAATTTACCTAGTTCCATGTATGTAATTGAGCAGTGCGGTCTCAGAATGTATTTAGGTGCCATAACATTTGAAAAGTAGATAAACTGGCTGTTTGAAAAGTGAATGACCTGAAATCAAATCATTTTGCACATTTAGCAAACATCCAAATCATAATGACGGGGTAAATATTTTCTCCCGAGTCCCCAAGCATAACATATCATCTCCGCATACGATTCTATGCCTCCAGTCTTTCCTCCGTGGATTCTGCATTCGTCATTAACATTTTGAGACCCTTCCTGATCCTCTCTCCGTGTCTCTTTTCCATCAGTGCACCCGAAGGCCCTCGCACATAACTTTTAGTAGAACTAAACCATGGTTTAGTCTCTGATAGTGAGAATTTTTTATGACTTCAAACCACATGACCTATTTATTGTAAGTTAGGCCGAACTACCTAACTCTGATAAGTTAAATTTATCTAACTGTGTATAATACAATACAATGAAAAACCAAAAGAAACTACAGTTACTTATCACAGGCAGCGCAATAATGCTGCCTAAGTAAAGAGCGAAGTGGGCACTATTATTATTCATTTTCTTTTTAACTAATTGAAAAAAGCCCCACTAATTAAAAAAGTAACACATTGAGAAACCCTACCAAACTGAATCTTGTAACTAGTCTATTTCAAGTGAGTGTTTTTTTTTTAGAACGCTGTCTTTGCTCCCCGTAACGACCTTCTTGGACTGTGAATAGTCTCTCCCCTCTTCTAGAAAATACCTTATTTTCTCTCAAAATGAAGCTTACTAGGATTGCATTAATTAACCATCTTTCTCTTCTAGGACCTTCCGATTGGTTTTAGAGATCGTTCTTAATTTGCGTAGAAGTTCATTTATCATTTGAATGGACTTCTTTTATTTGTTGCTCTTCGAAGGGAGGTCGATTGACTAAAAGAGGACTTATCTGAATAGGGACTTCATTATGAACATTTCCAGAGGTGTTTAGGCGGTCTGAAATGTTCAAAAATTTTTATTTGTTTCTACAGAATGGAATTTGAGAAGAAAAACTAATTTTTGGAACATAGAAAAAACTTGAATCGACATCCGGTTCAACAAATCAGCTCAGGGACAAACAAAGAATTCTCTTTAATAAATAACACGTTCTAAATGGAACCAAAGCTATCATTTAAGCTATCAAAATGACATTTAGGCTATTAATAATTGAAAGCTATCCTCAAATTAATGCTCTTTGTCAAGGATTTGCATGTAAATCATGATTTTATTTCATTTAAGGTATGCTTTTTCCTTTTCACCAAAATCGATAACTCATTATTAAGAGTCACTTCGCCTGCGCGAAATTCAGCCATGGCCATCTTCGTGACAAAGTAGATAGCTTATTAAGAAGTGGCCTTCAAACTTTAATGTTCTTGATTGAAAAGTTCTTCCCTATTTTATAATGAATAGTTTCCTCCACATTCTAACATAGTATAGTTTTTAGTAGCCTCCGATCTTAAATATTAGTTTAACTTGATGCTTCAAGTGCCAGTGTTTGAAGCATTAGTAAATAGTGTTCAAGACATTGTTAAAGTGAGAGGAAATTATTTAAAAAATCTTGTCAATCGAAATAAAAAAACACGAGTCTCAAGAGGATTTTGCCAATAATCCAGGATGACTTAGTAGTGAATGGTAGCAAAAGACTCCGTATCATTATCCCAGCAATTAGTATGCAGTAGTGTTTAACGCATAACTTTTAGAGACGTTTGGTCAACTGACTGACAGACTAAAAAGAGCTCCTTAAACCGACTTTTTCGGATATCCCGTCTCATTTTTACGATTAACAACGCCGTATAAATAATGAAACCCTGCAAATAATTAGGTGTTTAAAATGGAAACATAAAACAAATTAAATGGTTATTCATTTCTTTAGTAGACACATGTCTTTTTTAGTTATTTTATTATTGCTGAAATTTACTTATTAAAAAAAATATTTCTATACATCCCACACAGTACAAATTTGAACTAATATTTATAGAACAAAACTGATTCTATTTCTAAACCTACCAAAATGTTTTTTATCACAGAAGGAAATGCTTCTAAGTAGATATTTTAAACATGGATATACCATAAAATGACATATTTAGCTACCATTCACCAGAGATAAGTCGTCAATGATAAGGAGCAAAGTAGCTTTTCTCTATCCCTTTTTCTCTGGAACAAAGTAGGTCACTTGCCTAACCCTCGCGAGGAACGGCGTAAGAAAATAAAATGCCTCTACTGAGTCTCCATCAAAAGGTAATGAACCTTGGAGAAAAAGACAAAGCTAGGCCAAACATCTAAATTGAAGCAAAAAGAAAAAGAAAAAAAAAATTAAGGGAACGATAAATTCAAGCATTGGCACCCACGCGGATAGGATGAGAGCGAAATTTTATGTCCCCTATCCCCCTAGAGTACCAAAAATAGACAAGAAATGATGTTCGGACTTTTCTGGCAGTCTGGACTCCCCTCAGACCTCATATAAAAATTCTCCGAGCGTCCATGCATAGATAGTAAGACCTACCATCAAAGACTATGATTTAAAAAGGAGGTGATCAGCCTTTCCTTAAAAAAAACTCAGAGCTGTTTTAGAAATATACAGGCCCAGATATTATTGAGCATTTCATCTCCAAGTCCTAAAAGCACATCTCCCCCTCCTCCCTCTCAAATGAATTTTGGATTTTGGCTCAGTCCCCAATAAAAAGTGATAACAACCAAGAACTTGATGTATCAAATGAGGGAACACTTCTGTTACGACATGAGTAGAAATAAATCCTAATCCAGTTCAAATAGGTTTTCAAGCTCTCTGTTATTAATAAGACCAAGCAGCAAATACAAACTTTTTTTTTATTTTTAATATGAGAATTTAGAGGAATCTTTTTATGTTTCAGTGCCAGGTTTTACGGTGATTAAAATATCTAATTAATTCGTTCTTGGATCAACTAAAAAAATTAATTACATACTTCATACAACTTTTCATTCTAAGTTTCAAATGAAATCACCATTTTTCAGCACTAATAGTTACCACTCCTTTTGGTTTCAAAATATGCTAGTCTAAAATGCCAGTGACTTCGAATGCAAGGGCGTATTCAGACTTTATTATATGACTTCATAGACATACCTTCTGACTGTTTTTTTTTCGACACTTTAGTATTGCGTCCAGTCGAAGCGTCTGGTGAAGTAAAAAAGCAATCGATTTTGTACATGTTTCTCACCAGAAAATTTGAGAACATTCGGAAAAAAAAAATCATTCGAAGATCCAGGGGCACCAGTTCACGGAAACGCAGGAGAGCGAGGATTTTTTTCAAGTTTTGTTTTTCTTTTTTTAATGAAAATACAGGAAAAGGTATTCTTTAAAACCAAGGGGGAGGGGGGGGGGGTGGGGCTTCGTTTTATTTTGATTTTTTTTTTTTTAATGAAAATATCTAAAAGATGTTTTTTTTTCAAAATCAAGGAGACTTATGCCCCACTGCCGTCACCCCTCGTTGACATCCCTGCTAAGATCTCATTAAAATCCAAACTATGCGGAAACATTTTGTAGTACATCAGTTGTAAAGCCAGATTCATATTCTATATCCATACACACGACAGAAATAATGTAACACACGACAGATGGGAGAGTTCACTACAAACATAGGGCACACAATAGGCTCAAAATCATCCATTAAAGTTTAAGCTACAAAACAGCCTAACGTGTTGCAGAACTTATAAAGAAATTAAATAAAAAAAACAAGTTTTTTTAACTGAAAGTAAGGAACGACGTTAAAACTTAAAACGAACAGAAATTATTCCGTATATGAAAGGGGCTCTCTCCTCCTCAACGTCTCGCTCTTTATGCTAAAATTTGACTTTCTCACAACTCTATTTTTTTAACAATAAAAAACTTTAGCGTAAAGAGCGAGGCGTTGAGGAGGGGACAGCCCCTTTCCTATACGGAATAATTTCTGTTCGTTTTAAGTTTTAACGTCGTTCCTTACTTTCAGTTAAAAAAACTTGTTTTTTTTTATTTAATCCTTGGAAAAGCTGATGTTGGTTGGGCTTGAAAGGTATTGACTGAAGTAACTCTTGCATAAATTTTTAGAAAAATATAATATTTGTCTTATTGAAATGTCTCATTAAAATTGAAAGTTTTTTTTGCATTCTCTATTCACAAGAGAAGTCTAAATAAGAAAAATGGCATAAATTTGAGGCGTCACAACAAGTTAACCAATAAGAGGCGTCACAAATGGTTTACTGAAACTGGCCAGAGTTGTCAAGCTTGGTTTATTTAATTTATGTAAATCTCAGGAGGTAATTTTTCGAACGAATAGCCTTAGATAATCAGGAGAAGGCCTAATCAAACGGAGGTTTTATGTTCTAACACCCCTTTATAAGAAAAAAAAATATTGAGCCACAGCAACGAGGTATTTTCTGCCATTTTGAACGCAAAACAACAATTAGACCCTCTTGACTTACTTGACTTAAGGCTCCTGCCGAGGGTTCGGCGTAGAGAATGATGAGACTAGGCGCCTCCAGGTTGACCTATCGCTTGCCAGGGTCGCAGCTTCTTCCACCGGGATGTGGGATTGGGTGAGGAATTCATCGGCTTTGTCTTTCCACCTAGTGGGTGGGCGTCCTCTGGGTCGCTTCCATCCGTGTAGGGTGGGGTCGAAGTCGAATGCGACCCGTGCTGGGGTGTCGCGTGGCATGCGAAGGAGGTGGCTGTACCACCGAACAGTACGCTATGCGAGCTGCGTCGAGAAAGGAGTTTGAGCCGTACGTGACAGGAGAGTCTGGTTGCTAACGAAGTCAGTCCAGTGAAGTCTTTCGATTCTTCGGAGATGTTTCGTCTGAGTGACATCGATGGCGCTGAGGATAGATTTTGCAGCTGGCCACGTCTCCGCTCCATACAGCAGGACGGTGCTGACTGACGCATTGTAAATGCGCATTTTGGTAAAGCGGCTTATGTTTGGCTTTCGCCAGATGCTGCTAAGCCCCCAACAAGTGCTGAAGTTTGGCAATTCGAGATGTAAGCTCTTTTGTGATCAAGCCATCATTCGACAGAATAGATCCCAGGTCAGTGAAGTCTTCAACCACATCTACTCGGTTGCTTCCGATGTTGACTTCCTTTACAGTAGAACGGGACGTGGGGGGCTCAAGGAGCATAACTTTGGTTTTCTGCCAGTTGATCTTCAGTCCAACTTTCGAGGCTTCTTCTGAGAGCACCTGGAGAGCTTTGGTGATCTTTTCGACGGTGCTCGCAACTAGCGCTATGTCGTCGGCGAGGTCAGCATCAGAGAGTAGCCGGTCTCCGAACTAAAGACCGAACTGAAGGCGATTCTTCGTGCTGGTCATAACATGGTCTATGACGCAGTTGAAAAGCTCGGGAGCGGCGGCGCAACCTTGCCGGACGCCAGTCTTCACCGCGAATGTGGGACTGCGTCTTCCATTGACTTGCACGCAGCTTTCCGTATCCTCACACAGCTTTTCAAAGAGTGAGCAATATTTCTTCGGTAAACCCGTAGTTCTCAGTATCAGCCAAAGTGAACGGCGATCAACAGAATCGAAGGCAGCCTTAAAGTCCACGAATGCGATGTACGCTTTTTGGTGGAACTCTCGCGTCTTCTCGATCAACTGGCGCATAGTAAACATTTGCTCCGTCGTCGACCTGCCGGGCATGAATCTGGCTTGCTGGACTCTTCTCTTTCTACGCAAAAAGGTGGAACACCTGTCCAGGAGTGACATGGCGAAGAGTTTACCAGGAACGGAGAGAAGCGTGATCCCAGGATAGTTGGAGCAGATTTGACGGCTGCCGTTACATTTCCAGAACGGCAATATGATGCCAGCACGCCAGTCATTCGGTATGCTTTCCGTCGTCCATACAGCTGAGAAGATTAGCTGGAGCCACAGAATCATCGCTGCACCCCCGTAATTAGACCCCCAAAAAGAAGAAATTGAAATTCTGAAACACCATTCGATTTTCTAGCTTTCAAACAGTTCGTGGTAACGAACTGTAAGTAAGGAGCGACCCGGCTCAATGATAACCGAAACTCTAAAAAACGGAATTTTGATACCAATAGATACATCAAAGAATCAGATTTTAATGCTAATTTCAAATATATAAGTTTCATCAAGTTTAGTCTTACCCATCAAAAGTTACGCGCCAGAGAAAATTCGGCTGATTTTCGAAAAAAGGGGGAAAGACCCCCTAAAAGTTATAGAACCTTAATGAAAATCACACCATCATATTCCGCGTATCAGAGAACCCTACTGTAGAGGTTTCAAGCTCCCATCTACAAAAATGTGGAATTTTGCATTTTTTCCCAGAAGAAAGATCACGGGTGCGGGTTTATTTGTTTGTTTGTTTTTTTTTTTTTTTCCAGGGGTGATCGTATCGACCCAGTTGTCCTAGAATATCGTGGGAGGGCTCATTGGAGTGGAAATTGAAAGTTCTAGTGCCCTTTTTAAGTGACCAAAAAAATGGAGGGCAACTAGGTCCCCTCCCACGCTCATTTTTTTCCCAAAGTCACCTGATCAAAATTTTGAGATAGCCATTTTGTTCAGCATATTCGAAAATATTATAATTATGTCTTTTAGGATAACTTAATCCCCCGAAGTTCCCGGGGGGAGGGCTGAAAGTTATGAACTTTACCCAATGTTAACATATAGTATTGGTTATTTGGAAGTATACAGACGTTTTCAGGAGAGATTTTTCCTTGTAGTGGGGGGTGGGTGGGTGGTTGGATTATGTGGGAGGATCTTTCCATGAAGGAAGTTTTCATGGGGGAAGGGACATTGCTATGAAGGGGACGCCGGACTTTCCAGCGTTATTTAAAAAAAGACCAGAAATTTAATATAAAAAAACAAGTATTTCAACTGCAACAGCGGCAACAACAAAACTTTAAACGAACAGAAAATATTACATATATAATTGGGTTCACCCCGTAGTCAATGCCTCGCTCTTTAAGCCAAAGATTTTTTAGTACTTTCATAAGAGCTATTTATTCTAATTAACGGCCTTTGTGATTAAGCGGTCATTTTTAAAGAATTGGAACAAAATTCGAACTTTCGCTTAAAGAGCAAGGTATTGACTAGCGGGAGAACCCCCTAATAAACGTATTAAAAATATATGAATATAGAAGTTCGTTACGTAAGTTAATTCGTAAGTTACGTATATTTATTACTAATAAAAACCTTCGTAATTAAAATTAAACAAGTTTCGAGAAAGCCATAACTAAATAAAAGTCAATTAATATGAAAATTTTGTTTTAATTATTCATGTACGGTGAGCCAAGATCAAAACCTGCATTTATTCAAAAACGTTCAAAAATCAAATAAAAAAAACAAGTTTTTTAAACTGAAAGTAAGGAGCGACATTAAAACTTAAAACGAACAGAAATTATTCCGTATATGAAAGGGACTGTCCCCTCCTCAACGCCTCGCTCTTTACACTAAAGTTTGACTCTGTCTCACAACTTTATTTTTTAAAACAATAAAAAACTTTAGCGTAAAGAGCGAGGCGTTGAGGAGGGGACAGTCCCTTTCATATACAGAATAATTTCTGTTCGTTTTAAGTTTTAATATCGCTCCTTACTTTCAGTTTAAAAAACTTGTTTTTTTTATTTAATATATAACTAGGCTGATTCATTTTAGGCTTGATAAAATCGTGTACAGTGCTCTACAATTGCGCCGTGAGCTAGTATGAGTAGGACGTGTGGATCTTTTTTTGGGTAGGTGAGGGTTTGCATTCCTTGAAGCCTCTAAAAGTACATTTTAATGGGAATGGTGCTGAGGTGAGGAGGGGGTACTAATAACACCATTAGTAAATTTCTCAGAAGGGGAAGGGCAAGGGCTTCCCTGAGCTTTGTTTTTACCAAAAGTTAAGAGCGATTATAGATCTATTCTCCTTTTATATAAATGTTTTAATGTGTTATTGCTTCAAAAAGACATCATCTCCCTGGCCCCTGTGACAGCGCTCATGGGAAAAATCAATATAAAAATATCGATTCGAAAACCTGACCTTAAAAATTGTGGAAACGATGACCCTTAATTTTTTTTTAGATATTTCGGTTTAGATTCCTAATAAATATTTTGAGAGGTGCACTTTTGAGGGACTTTAGGGACTTTAATTTAAGAATCGATCTTCCCCACAAAGGGGTTAGGTCTGGATAGAAATTATTTACATATATATATATATATATATATATATATATATATATATATATATATATATATATATATATATATATATATGCATAGGGGTTCGGTCTGGATAAAAATTAAATACAAAAACAAGTTTTTTTTTTAACTGAAAGTAAGGAACGACGTTAAAACTTAAAACGGACAGAAATTATTCCGTATATGAAAGGGGCTGTCCCCTACTCAACACCTCGCTCTTTACGCTAAATTTTTTCATTGTTTAAAAAAATGGAGTTGTGAGAAAGTCAAAGTTTAGCGTAAAGAGCGAGGCGTTGAGGAGGGGACAGCCCTTTTCATATACGGAATAATTTCTGTTCGTTTTAAGTTTTAACGTCGTTCCTTACTTTCAGTTAAAAAAACTTGTTTTTTTATTTAATTTTTGAACGTTTTTGAATTAATGCAGGTTTTGATTTTGGCTCACCGTACATGAATAATTAAAACAAAATTTGAATATTAATTTTACTATCATTTGGTTAAATGGCTTTCTCGAAACTTGTTTAATTTTATTTACGAACGTTTTTATTAGTAATAAATATACGTAACTTACGAATTAACTTACGTAACGAAAGTCTATATTCATATATTTTAAATACGTATATTAGAAGGTTCACTCCCTAGTCAATACCTTGCTCTTTAAGCTAAAGTTTGAATTTTGTTCCAATTCTTTAAAAATGACCCCTTAATCACAAATGCCGTTAATTAGAATAAATAGCTCTTATGAAAGTACAAAAAATCTTTGGCTTAAAGAGCGAGGTATTGACTAAGAGGTGAACCCAATCATATACGTAATGTTTTCTGTCGTTTTAAGTTTTGATGTTGCTCCTTACTTTCAGTTGAAAAACTTGTTTTTTTATATATAATTTCTGATCTTTTTTAAATAATGCTGGGAAATCCAGCGCCCCATTCATAGCAATGTCCCTTCCCCCATGAAAATTTCCTTCATAGAAAGATCCTCTCACATAACCCCCGACCCCCCCCCCACTATCAGAAAAAATCCCCCTGAAAGCGTCTGTATACTTCCCAATAACCAATACTATACGTTGTTAAGCATTGGACAAAGTTCATAACTTGCAGCCTCCCCCGGGGACTGAGGGGATTTAGTCATCCTCAAAGACATAGTTATCATATTTTCGACTGGAACAAAGTGGCTGTCTTAAAATTTTGATCGGGTGACTTTGGGAAAAAAATGAGCGTTGGGGGCCTAGTTGCCCTGCAATTTTTTTTGTCACTTAAAAAGGGCACTAGAACTTTTAATTTCCGTTCGAGTGAGCCCTCCCACGATATTCTAGGACTACCGGGTCGATACGATCACCCCTGGGAAAAAAAAACAAAAAAAAAAAACAAAAACAATAAACACGCATCCGTGATCTTTCTTCTGGCAAAAAACGCAAAATTCCACATTTTTGTAGATAGGAGCTTCAAACATCTGCAGTAGTGTTCTCTGATACGCTGAATCTGATGGTGTGATTTTCATTAAGGTTCTATCACTTTTAGGGGGTGTTTCCCCCTTTTTTCGAAAATCAGGCAAATTTTTCAGGCGCGCAACTTTTGATAGGTAGACTAAACTTGATCAAACTTGTATATTTGAAATCAGCATTAAAATCCGATTCTTTTGATGTGTCTATTGGTATCAAAATTCTGTTTTTTAGAGTTTTGGTTACTATTGAGCCGGTTCGCTCCTTACTTACATTTCGTTACCACGAACTGTTTGATACAGGAAAAAGTATTTTTTAAAACCAAGGGGGGGGGAGGACTTCGTTTTCTTTTGATTTTTTTAATGAAAATATCTAAAAAGATGCTTTTTTTCAAAATCAAAAAGACTTATGATCCACTGCCCTCCTCCGTCGTTGACATCCCTGCTAAGATCTCATTAAAATCCAAACTATGTGGAAATATTTTGTGATACATCAGTTATAAAGCCAGATTCGTATTCTATATCCAAAACACGACAGAAATAATGTAACACACGACAGATGGGAGAGCTCACTACAAACATAGGGCACACAATAAGCTCAAAATCATCCATTAAAGTTTAAGCTACAAAACAGCCTAACGTGTTGTAGAACATATAAAGAAAAATTCAGAGTTTACACCGGAAATTCTTCACAACAAAAAAATCAGTGGTTTAACAATGCAGTTATGTCAGAGCAGTTTTATTGAAATCCCAACAACGCATATTTGCATTGTAATCTGTCAATAACAATGCATCTCTTCAATTCGTGCGATTTTATAAGAGACTCCACAAGCGAGAAAAGCTGTCAAATCCTCTATTTTTTCTTGCTAAATAATTTAAGTTGTTATAATTCTTTGACGGAAACCATACTTTTTCAACTTGATAGTTATTGGAAATAAAGGATACGTCAATAGCTCATAATGGAAATAAAAGTGCTTTTCCAAGAAACAGGATCATGAATAAAAATTCTCAGTCTGAATGATTCTTATTTAAATTTTCTCTGCATTATTGAGTTACTAACGTTGATCAAGATGGTTATTTTTGTTTGAGTAAGATTCTTCGCACAGCCAGTTACTTGATTAATTATCTACGGCAAGTCTTGGTAATTGTGTAGTTGGTTACACAAGGCGCAAGAATTCTCCCTTAACAATGCTGGTAGCAAAAACCGATGACCTTGTACACATCTCCAGTAAACGTGGTTGCAACCCCCAAAAGGGTCAGAAGCTCGTGCCTGATCTCATATACAGCGCTCTAGTTTCTGCGGGCTGGGTAGCAAACTCCCTATGTAGCTGACTAGGGCCGAAAAGGGAAAATTACAAGATATTTTTCGTATAACTAAAACTTCTCGCTGCAGTAAGATTACACGTCTAACACATTATTTCCTCGTTAATACGTCTGTTGCGCCACTTCAAAATATCCAGAATAGGGTTAATACGGCAGGTTCAGTCGTTCTCCATGACTCTCCAGTCTGTTAGTGAAAATTTTGTTGTGGCGTCGATGGCTCTTTTCTACAAGTACATAAATTGACCTCCTTCTCTAGAGCTTTCTCGAGTTTTACCCCCCCCCCCATTGTCCAATCGAAAGACATACACGAAGGCTCACAGCTTGGTCTAATTATAAGTTTGACCCACCAAGAACGGATATTTGAAGAACAGCTTTATACAACGTTGTACTTCGATTTGGAACAATCTTCCTGGAGACGTTAGCCCTAAAAGTTTTTCTGTCAGCTCCTTCAAAAGAAGATTCAACCGGCATCTGTAACTCGTGATCGAGAGATGTAAAAGATTAGCGGCAAATCAGATATTTGAATATACCTGGCGCAGCAAATTTAGAAATAAAAAAAGAAACTAAATTCCTTACCTATAACTACATCCAAAATACTGGTATGATAAGACCACGGATTTTGTCTTGATGAGATTCTACATTTGAATGGTCTGTATTTAGGTGGCCAATTTCCACACTTCAGCTAACATAATTCTATTTTGGCAGCTGAATTTGTCAAAATCGAAAAAACAAATCCATCGTGGTCTTGTGGGTTTCGCTTTGTGATAAAGAGCTTATTTAGTGCAGTAGAGGTTGAGGGTTTTCAAGATATCAGAAGTGGGCTGGAAGATTGGTATCTTGTTCATCTGTTTTTTTTTTAAGATGATGTGATGCTGTTGATGTCTAGAGATTATTTGTTGAAAAAAGGCTGTGTTAATTTTTGACGCCAAGTATGAGCTGTGATAATGGGGCTTGTACATGTAATCAGTATCTGATCAAGGATCTTGTCAATGGTCTGGCAAAATTCACACTGTAGGTTGGTGAGTGGCTCACTAGAGGGAGACTATATGTTTGAAGGAGAACTTATTGATTCAGGTATAGTGCATTTGCACACCTTCTGTGGGATAATCTATTTTTCGATTTGGCGTAAAAATGAGGATAGGGTGCTGGGATTAATGTCAGGGCTAATCTTGCTAATCTATTTCGAAGAATTTCTCTAAGAGGATAATGCCTAGGAGATATCGAAAATCAATTCCATCTTCTGCGGCTAGATCTGTCCTAGGATTGCCGCTTATTTCCACGTGGTTGGGTAAATGTCGCATGAAAATTATAGTTTCTTTTTTGCCAATAGTATGGATAAACAATTTCTCTTGGGAAATGTCTGTGTCTTCAATTTAGTTTTTAAATAGTTTTATAGTTACAGACTGGCTAAGCATGACAAAACCGGAAAAAGCAACTAAAAAAGAACGAGTAAAATCACAGCCAGAGTAAAAAAGAGAGAAAAATGCAGGCATTTCGGTCGAGACCTCTGGTCAACCCTCCTTAGTTCAAATTTAAAAAAGGTAAAAATCCACAGAATGAAATGAACGTTCCCATAGAACAAAAGCTTGTGGACTTTTATCTGCATTTTTTTTTATTCTTAATTCTGCACTGAAGACGGTTGAGCAGAGGTCTCGACCGAAATGTTTGCATTGCCTCCTCTTTTTTCAATAGCTGTGATTTGCCTCGCTTTCTTTTCGTTACCTTTCTCGTTTTGTCAGGTTCATTTTAAGAACACTGGGGGCATGTAGAGCTGTCTCGGAGATGGTGAATATTGCTTCTTCTTGTATGAGGGTTTTATGCTTAATAAATTCCAGTGATAAGTTTATGGCTATGGTATCAAAGGATATATCTTGATTGATTCTACAAAGTTGGACCTGTTGGTGTGAATAGCCAAGAAAGAGTGAATGGCTGCACTTAGAGGGTGATTTTCTTATAAGCTCACCTATAGAAGTAAGCTTTAACAAGCTCGAAAGATAGTTCTAACTTTTCTTCTTCAGAAAATTGGAGTTCGACAGACGGGGACTGCATAGTTCATGAGAGGATTCCTAGAATCTTAGGCCTTGGTCCCTGGTACAAAGTGGAACTTCGCTGCGTAGATTTCTTATACGAAAGGCTTCTTGAAAGGCTTATTTGGAAATTCAGTCAGAATCGGAAAAGTATATTGGAAAAAGGCTCATTGACAGAATTAAAGTCTTAGTGCTCTTTTAAGTAGATTCAGACAAGTGACGCTTTCTGCCATTCTGTGGGACAAAACAGCAATTTAGCCTCAAGGAGGGAGAAGAAGCTATCAATAGAAAATTCTGTGATAGCCAAAAGGTCTAAATTATCGAAAAGCGATATATGACCTTCCAAGTTATAGAAACAGTAAAAGTGTCCCTATATCCTAAAGGTGTGCATAGTCTTTACATAATTAACCGTTAATATTGACGTTTATTTGGAAGCTTCGTTTAACTAAGCTCATTTATTTGAGATATACTACAATCATGTACAGTAATATATATTTGTACATTGGCTACAAGGTCGGAGGCTCTGTGGATTTTTGTGTAGGTGGGAGGGATGCCTGAAGCCTCGAAAAGTGATTTTTTGATAATTATGGTGTTCTTGGATAATTATACTATATTTCGAGAAGCGAATACACTAATTGAGCTATTTTTATCCAAGCATTGTCTTGCAAAATTTAGACTTTTATTTAAGAAGTCAGGTGCCAGGGGGTTGTGGCTCTCGTCATATTTAGGGTAACACTAGGTAAGACTTTAAACACAAACAGAAATTAAATATAAAAAAATATTTTGTTCAATACCGTAAAGGAGCGACATTTAATCTCAAAACGAACAGAAATTATTCCGTATACGAGAGGGGCTACTCCCGCTCTTTACGCTAGAATTTGACTTTTTGTCTCCAGAACGATAGCTTTATAGCAAGGGCAATTGGAATGGAATTAAAAGTATTTTTTACAGTATCTCCGGAATTATTGAGCTTACTGATTTGTATCTGCATTAAACATATAATTTTCAGTTTTAACGTTTTAAAAGGCAATTATTTGCACATGTACTAAACTGTACATAACTGTATTCAAAAACTCTTTCAGTCTAGCGACATAAAATTTCATAGTTCTATGTGCTATTTTAGTGCAAAGAAGGGGGAGGGGTTGAATAGCAGGCAGCCACTATCATATACGGAATAATTTCTGTTCGTTTTAAGGTTTAATGTCGGTCACTTACGTTCTTTATTTTATTTAATATCTCCCAAAGGCAACGGCATTGAACTCTTGTAGTTGTAGCTGCATGAGAAGTAATAAATGTAGAAACCACGTCTTGCATGAAAGCAAAGAATCGTAAATAGGAAAAAAACTGTACTGAATTTCGTCTTTCTTTTAGAGCACTCTTCACCGTTCCACCACCGCTCCCCGCCTTCCGCTTCCGACACTTCACCGCCCAAACATCAGCAGGCTTGGCCTCCTATGCCCCCAGGTTTGACTCGGCGCCAGAGGCGAAACAGAAAGAAGCGAAGAGGAGTAGAAGAAAATTGGGAAACAGTATGTATTTCTTATGTATACATTTATCAATGATTTATTATTGTATTTCCTTCGGCCAGACTGGTGTTGTTGAAGCGCTCACGGGGTGCTGAAATGCTTTTGAATTGCAAAATAGATGCACATGTACAATAATGACCTGCCATCGGTTTCCTTCCATCTTTTTTAAGTTATGGACTACAAATACAGATTTTCTCATATGTTTTAAGTTTTACCTTCAGCTAGCAATTTTTGTGGAAATCGGTTTGATGCAAGTCCCATAATTATGCTTTCACCTGGAGATTTGCTGTCATAGATCGTTTCATGCCGAATACAAAAAGCTTTAATCCCCGTAATTTAGAATAATTTTTCCTATCATTTTAATAAATTCTACAGTATTTAATGAAAAACAAATATTTTCTGTACTTTTAGAATACGAACACATTCCTTTTAAAAAAAAAAAATCATTCGATTAAAAATCTATATGAAAGATTATGATGTTTATTGAAACCTTCAAAACAGTGTAAGATAAAATCAGAATAATAAAGTAAAAACTTCGTTGGCATAATTAAAATAAATACTAGTTTTTAAGGCACAAGGAAAGCAGAATTCAGAAACAGACAAAATTATAAGTTCTTCATAACACAAGAAAGATTTTCTAAACAGGGTAATGTATTTCAATACTAGTGTACTCTCTTTCGATTTACATTTTGTCTTCTATTTGGAAAGAAATAGAGTCAGAAATGTCCAAACAATCCCAAGTAGATTTTTGTTTTCTTTCATATGTAGGTAGTAGGATGAATAGGTTCTTTAGGAACTGACTTTTTTTCTTCTAATTTTCCTTAATATTTAGCATGACGAGAAAGTTTTACTGTTCACTGCCGTTATTGGGGGCAAAGTTAAATTCTTCTTTTTGTGGTTCATGCCTATTTGAAGATAATTTCTGGTAACCAAAAACAAATAATTTTTGAGTTATCCTTTATTGATCTTTCTGCTAAAGAAAGAGAGCATGAAGATTGAATAACCAGTAAATAAGGGTTGATTTTTCTTAATTTAGGTTGGGACTGGTTGGCTAAATCTATTTTCTGCTGTGTAAACATGTCATTTTTAGTTGTTTAGAGGCAAAATATGTTGTCCTTATTACTAATAAAGCCCAAAAGTTGAAAATGTCATTTTTCTGACAAGATAAAACAGCCAGAAGGGACATTTTATCGGTAAATTGGGCCAATGTCCCAACTTTTAGAAACACAATAGGGTCATTATTGAAAAATAGAGGTCCGGGGGCCTTAACTCCTCCCCTTGGACTCCGAGGAACTTAACAAGTCTTGGGTAGGTACATTTTAAAAAAATGGTGACTATTTTAAACCAAAGCCCGTGCCTCTTTTTCTTTGTTTTTTTCCGAAATTGCATGCCTGGAAGGGAAACTTTTCAGATTTGACTAGATAGGTAGTTGATGTTTGACTGTGGCATTATTTTTTTTTCTTTTTTTGTGTCCGGAATTTGTGCAAAATTTACGAATATTAAAAAAAATATATTAAAAATCAGAATTGTAAGAAGTTTGGATGTTAAATGGGATATGCTCCTCTTATTCAAGAATGGTTTAATTGTTTACTGAACTTTGAATGAAATGAATTTTCCAAGGTTAAGTTAAAAAATAAGAAAATGAGAAAGACAAGTAGTAAAAGTATGGAGTTTCATATTTAAAAAAAGTTTATGTCTGTTTTGTAATGCCCTAAAATTCTAGTGATAACCATATCTTTGTCGAAACTGTGTCGTATTAAATATTTATACTTATATTAAAAAATCTAATGCTTGTTTGTTCTTCTAGGAGTGTTCCCAACAGTCAACCGAAATAACAACTAAGGAAGTATCAGCAGAGAACAGGGAATCTCAGACTGTCAATCAAAACTCATCTAGTCTTCATAATGAAACAAACCAAAGTGACCCATGTACTATTGAACATTGTACATCTGAGAAACTTGACCACAATGAAATGGACAATGATTTAAGTGTACCAGCAACACCTCTAAAAGTTCATACCAACGTCGTGGAAAATCCTTGTGTGTCTGACAGCAATGTGATTGATAAAAGTGAAAATATTGCAACAGCAGTTGTGGTTAATGAGGACAATGAAACTGAAGTTAGCACAGAGCTTACATATGATGAGGTTACCGCGGAGATTATACGTGATGAGGTAGTTACCTCAACCTTACCTTGTGAGGAAATGCTTTTTCAAGAGCTTACATGTGAAGATGAAGTTGATCAACCCGTATTTGATCTTGAACTACCTGATGATTTACCATTTGACCCAGCAGAACTGATTGATATGGGTTTCACTAAAACTTTGGAGGGCTGGGGATGTGTTGACCTAGGTGTAAGTTTAATATCTTCTTGTGAAAAAGATTATGATAAAAATGACACTGAAAATGAAAAATATCGGAATCATTTTTTAGGGTATACGGAGCAGGGAGACGCGACCACTCTCTGCTCCTCCGCCACAGAGAACTCATGCTCTTTCATCGCAGATTGTAAGATGTCCTGTGGAAAATCCTTGGTTGCTACTAGCTCAGTCGACGTTATAATACAAGACCCCATTAAAGAAACCTCAATAATTGAATCTGAAGAGCCAAATGCTTCAACTCCTGAAGTTGAACCTTCCTCCAAGTCTTCTCTGCTAGATTTTTCTCTCCCTGCTTCATTTATTGAAGTTGTACAGTTTAAAAATAAGAAGTTCTTAAATGGTTCTGACTGCGCACCTGGGGGTGAAACCTTAGATATCCTTAGTGAGCTGCCTAGTTCACGGGTAGAGACGTATAACTGTTTGTATAAAATTGATAAATTGATCTCCTCTTCCAACCCCCTATACACGGGAGCTCAGTTGAAGGTAATCGATGACTTGAATCAGAATCTTGTTACTGGGGTTCCTATGACAACCAAAGAAGAATTCAATTCAAATATAATCAGCGGGAACATATTGCAAATCCAGCAATTCCTTTCAACATCCGATCAATCTAAAGATTCCCAAATGGACATAAAAAATACACAGCTCCAGCAAAAAGACACACCCACGAACTGTGGGAGAGATAATTTAGAAGATGAAACGTGCAATTTCAGTTCTATCTCTGGGACACCGTATCATAGCCTTTTCCCCACTCCTGCTAAGGAAATGTCATGGGAAGATTCTGTTGAACAATATATAGATGAGCCTGATTCTTTTGAGAAAAGCCGAACAACAAGTATCTCTGGCTCATTTGAGGAGGATTTATTAGAAGAAAAGGATGAATTTGGGGAGGAAATTTTAGATGATTTATTTTTTGAAAAGCAAAACCCTAGACAGTTATGGCGAACAGTTATCCTTGAAGAAACAGAGAATGAAACCACAGAAAGTGATAATTATTTAAAAACTGATAGCAATAGCATAAATGATGACATTGATGAGGTAATCCAAATTAATCTAGAGGAAGGACTTACTGACGAAGAACCATTTGCAATCAGCCATGTAGAATTTGAGAATTGTAAAGTGAATTCCATATCACAAGGCTTCATTGAAAAGGGAACAATAACAAAAGCTGTAGCAAAATGGCTTGAAAAATTACCACAAGAAGACAAGGATGGCTCTGTTATGACAGAATTAGAATCAAGTCATTCAAAAAACGAGGAAGTCAACCCTCGTACTGCACCATTGCCTGAAGATGGTCCACAACGAAGGGTTGATAAAAGCGAGGAGGTCAATCATATTAACTGCAGTCCAGCTCGATATTCTCAGTATTACCAGCTAGGAGTTGTGATGAGTGATGATGATGAGCCACGTGACAGTGGAGTGCACACAGAGACATCAAGTGTCGAGTCAGAAAAGCCAATTCACAAAACTAATTCTTTAAGGAAGCGGCTTAAGAGTACATTACGTCGCAGTACATGGAAGAGAAACAGTAGAATTATTTCAGCGGAAGTTGATGCCGATGAAATACCGTTTGATCGGTTGAAAAGAGGAAAACATTGTTGTGCGTTACAGTGATTAAAGGGTTAAACAACTCTTTAAAGTTAAGGATTGACAAAAATATCCAAAGTTGGATGTTCTTTTAGCTGATTCACGAGGCCGAAGCTTAGTTCTCAAACAACTTGCCAGTGCCCAGCTTTTCTTATTTATTTATTATGTAAAAACAGCGCTAAATTTTTCCCCCTAAATTAGTTCAAAGTAACAGTGAAACACACACGCACTGTTGTTTTCAGGCTCGCAGCTGCAGCCTCCCCTCTGACATAGCTTAGAGCAATGTATTTCCCGCAAGCACAAATTATGTCTATTAGGCTTAGTCTGTTTGCCGTTGTGATAGTATAGAGTGGCTGTTGTAGCAATATAGAGAAATTGGATCTCGTTTCTTATTTTGTCTTTTTTTTATTGTTAGACATTCATACTGCAAATATTGTCCATCTCATACTCTCACTTGGTGGGGAAGATTTTTCTTTTCTTTATCCCCATTGCAGTATAATGTTACTGACATAATTCTGTCCCCCTATGTATTAGTTCCATTGGTCATCACCAATTTTTAAATCTGCTAACATACCACGACCCATCCTCAGTAGGTGGATGAAGAGAGAGAGAGAGGGGGCACACGAGGTTCAATCCTTTACCAGTTTTGTTCTTTAATAGCATTTGGTGCATTCTAAGGGTTTTATTTCTACCTAACCACTTCTCAGAAAACTATGGGCCCAGGTTTGGTATGAACCCATTGCTAAGGTGCAGTTGAATACCCACTGGTTTTTAATTTTCTTTTATACATATACATAAAAACCGAAAAAAAGAATGTCAAGTATACTGACTGTGTTTTGTTTTAATAATGGTGTTTACGCGGAAGATTAAGCCCTTTTATTGTTTCTTATTACTTTTCTGCCTTTTTAAAGTTTGTCGCTGGTTCTAAAATCGTAGGCTTCATAAAGAACTGTCCCTCTAGTTTATAAAGATTTTCTTTAAACATTAATTGTCAACACACAGCTTCACTAATTAGTAATTAATACCAATTAAATTTGGTGACCTCGAGTGTTTTCATTTACTCCTGATTTGTAATCACTTCAGTTAGTAATTTTATCACTTTTTTGTCATAATGGATTAGCGGGAGTGAAAGAATTAAGTAAATATTATTTATGAAATTCGTAACCATTCGATTCTTTCTCCTTCTTGAATTAATGGCATACGTATAACCAAAAGAGAGAGAGAAAAACAAAAATAGTTTTTAGTTTCGACAATCCCTCAGCCAACAAGATAGCAGCCGAAACAGGAGTTAGGAATATCCAAACCTTTTAACAATAGCAAAAATTTCCGAAACCTGCATTTTAGAAGCTATGCATGTTTTTTCTTCATTTTATTTATTATTTTTTAACCACTCCATTTTATTTACTTTTTTCTTTGCCGTAGTGGATTAAAGGGAGTAAAAGAATAAAATAATATTTGTTTTTAAACTCCGTAATTTCTCCCTATTTCTCCGTAATTTCTTTCCTAAATTTATGTGACGTAACAGTCATAAAAGAAATTAACAAGATAAAATCTATGTTCCTAAAAATATCTTTGGCGGTTAGATCTTTTTAATTTATAATGATTTTGAACCCAGGCCTTTTGTCTTTTTAATAATCAATCATACAATCATTTTATTCGTACTAAAGCACTGTTACAAACGTGCAGGGTCGTATCCAGGATTTTTTTTGGGGGCAGGGGGGGGGGGTAAAAAAGGATTTTTGTAAAAAAAAGTCCTGTGAAAAAAAACGCATCAAAAATTTGTTTAAATTCATTCTTGTTACCTTTTTAAGAGTTGGAAAAACATTTTTTTCTTGGGGGGGGGGGTCAAACTCTCTAGCCTCCCCCCCCCTACCCCCTTGATACGGCCTTGCAAACATGAAACGGTTATTTGGCCCAAGAAGCTTAGCTTGTTGTGGGCAAAAATATCAGATGGTTCAAATTGAAATCAAAACAGAAATCTTCGGAGTCGAGGAAAAACCAAAAATAATTTCACATAATAGACCATATTGGATTAATCAGAATGCGGGAAATCCTAAATTATAGATGATTGGTTACTCTCTGCATGGGCAAGCTAAAGGTTTAGTACAATTCTCTTTATGAAAATCTTATGCATAACTCTTCTTTCCTTCCGAATGCCTTAGCTAAATTTTGAAATGATCAAATATTGTTTTTGTTTGCACTTTTATTCTATAATTTAGAAATTTTTCTTTCAACCGTTCTGTTGGATGTTTATTTTTATACAGACCAACCTCCTGCACCCAATTTCTTTGACATTCTAATGTATTTTATTTACAGCAAACTTTTCAGCTTATAGGAAGGATCAATTAACGTTGTCCAAATTTATTGTTTTTTTTTTCTTTCGCTCTATGTCCACCTTCCTTTTTGTGCCTTATTCAGTGAAAATAAATACATGTCATCTTAATTTTCCGTATTGTTGTATCAATCAGTTGCATTGATTTTACCGTTTTGTTTGTGAAGCCATTGTTTTTGACTTGTTGATTTTTATTGTACAGTTTTATTGCGAACTGCCAAATAAACTATAATACAATGTTTACCTCTTAACTGTGGCTGTGAAAAGATTTACAGGCTCGGATTTTGTAACATGACGGTGGCTCTTGTAGACCTGCGCCCGCTGTCTCTTTGCCGTTGGTAGATTGAGCACCTAAGCAATTGCAAACCTGTTTGCACGTCTTGTCCAACACACGCCTTTTCAAAAATTTCTCAAAGTTGATAAATTTAACGATGAACCATTTCAGAGGGTTCGAGACGAACACAGATTGTGGGCAGTACCGTGAACAAAGCAAAATGCTGTAGTGCACGGTCGATAATCTAAAGTGCGATAATCCCAGTTTACACTATACATAATGCATACTCAAAGAGGGTGGTGAGTATACTCGATATTGGAAAATCAATACGAATTAAAAAGGGAGATAAAGAGAAAAGGGGAGTCTTAGAGTAATATAATTCTACATTTCTTTAGGGTACGTAATATCAGGTGTGCGTGTAACTGAACCACAAACAACTTAACCCCTGTAAGTGAACCACGTGCAACTGAGCCCCCGTATAACTGAGCCACCGTGCAACTGGACCCTCGTGTAACTGAACACGGGCAACTGAACCCCATTTAACTAAACCCTTGTGTAACTAAACCCCCGTGCAACTCAACCCCATTTAACTGAACCCCCATGTAACTAAACCCCCGTGTAACTGAACCACCGTGCAACTGAACCACCGTGCAACTGAACCCTCGTATAACTGAACCATCGTACAACTGAACCACTGAACTCAGATTTTCAGTTCTTTAAAAATATTAGGCAATATCATGGGTAAAACACAAGTTAGAATTTTTATATGTTCAACCTTGTTGAAATTGTTTGTTTCTTAAATTCATGATAAAAACGCATGTCAAAAGGATTCATGAAAAAGCTTTGTTTTATTTTTGGAAAAGAAAAAGAAGATCCGATGTAACAAACAATTAAAGCTGATTTATTACTCTTTTTTTCAGATGAATCAGACCTTTCTGGACGTTAAGTAGTGAACATATGTGTTGAAAATATTTGACCTTTGTGAATCTAGATAACGAATTTTGATCAGATGTCTTTGAGGAGATTGCAGCTAAAAAGGATATGGGAGGGAGACTGGTTGCACTCCAGCCTTTTTTTCAACATTCCTTCAACTTACCCTGAAAGTTTTAACTTCATACCCTCAGGTTTATACCCTTAGCTGTTCTCAACACATTGCAGATAAAACGTCTTTTAAAACTAGATGTACATAGTACCTCTTGATTTAGTCGAAGATGCTCCTAAATATTTTCCGAACAATGTGACGTCTGATACCATCAGCCATTGTAAATGTTCCTGGTATTTCCTTTTCACAACCAATAAAGGAATAAATGCTTTTTGATTGTGTTTGGCATTCTTCTTGGCATTTTCCTAAGGTTTGACTTTAATGTTGCATGCTTTTTTTTATTTATAGGATCAAACATGCCATCTTTTCTTGATAAAAAAAAACGGGGCAGGGGGGGGGCTCTTGCCCCCCCTGGCTGAATGATGCTGCCTTATTTTTATATTTTTTTCTGAGATTTCTATTATATAGCATTAAAAGTAGCAATTAGACGAAGTTTGCCCCCCCTGGAATTCAGCTTATGGGCGCCCATACAGCCCTTGCACTAGAGGTTGAGGGTTGTTAACCATAGCTATTTAACTATGGCATAGTTACAAGGCCGTACCCAGGATTTTGTTTCGGAGGGGGTTTTACTCATTTTTTTTTGGGGGGGGGCTTACACACAAAAAAACGCATACAAAATTTGTTTATGTCCGTTTTTGTTACGTTTTTACAGGTCAGACAAAAAATTTCGGGGGGGAGGAGGTTCATACCCCGTACCCCCCTGGATACGGCCTTGCATACTTACTTAACCTTTGAACTGTTTTAAATAAAATGACCGTCTCCAAATTTAGATCGGATGTATTTTGGAAAAAAATAGGGTGGGGTGGAAACCCTCCGATCACTTTTAACTCTGAAAAAGTGCACTGGAAATTTTGATTTCCAATCGAATGAGCCCCCCCCCCAAAGTTCATACAAAAAAAATTCTAAAAAAACCTTATGTGTTAGCAATGAGCAACTAGCTGAACTTACAGCCCTTGCCCCAGATACTGCTGGTGGGGTTCTTAACCCCAAAGGCATGGTTATTTGACCTTTAGACTATTTTGAACAAAATGTTTATTTTTATTTTGATCGGATATATTTGGGGGAGGGATGTCGGTTAAGAGGGAAAGGCTAATTGTCCACTGATTACCTTTGATTCTTCAAAATTGAACTTGAACTTTCAATTTCCAATCGAATGTGCCTCCTTCAAAGTCTTTACGACAATCCCTTCTATAAAAACCTTAAATTTTAACAATTTGTAACTTGCAATAACATACAGTTACTGATACAGGTGTATCAGCAATTTTTTTTGAACGGCTTAGCGTATCAAGATGAAACTTCTGGAGCATCTACCTGCTACTACATCTATTAATACTGCTGCTAGTAATGTTGCTACTACTACTAATTCAACATTATTATTACTACTACTGCTCCTACTACGACCTCTACTACTATTAACTAGCACTATTAAAGCTACGCATATCAAGTTGAAAATTTGACAGAATGGGGTATTTAAGGGGAACTTGAACTAAATCAAAAGACACTATGTGCATGCAGATTTTCAAAATGGCGTATCTGAAAAAGGGATTTGTGTATTAAGTTGGAACTTTCAGAGACTGCTTAAAGGGAAAGCCAATTCACCAAAAGGAAATGTGTGCACGCTCAGGCCTCGATTTACCACTAGGTCCCTAGGCCCGGACCTAGGGGCGCACAATGCCAGGGGGAGCAATAAATTATCACTGAGTAATTTTTTCCAGACAAAAACTGGACTGATGTGATTTATCGTCGCCAGGTGCACTCTGCCGCCACGCTGCCTATTCACAGAAAAGTGACTTCAAACAAAACAGGAATTCTATGGTCACTTATAAACTGTCAGATGTCTCCCAAGAATGGTAGCTGAGAGTTCGGTATTACCCCTCTCTTTCATCACTTTTCGCTCATCAATTTTGTTCTGTTAATTGCTTTCATTAGCCCCGAATTTTTGGGAATAACCCCGAAAATCTTGCAAAAACGGAGCGACAAAAACGCTTGGTTCTTAAGGTCAAAGCTTTAAATCCGGCCCTGTGAACGCTACTGCTAATGCTATTAATATTTTAATTACATTTACTACTACTGCTACTACAACAACTACTACTACTACTAGTTCGACTGCTACTTCTATTGCAACCACTTGTAAGCGAAAAGTATTAAGACAATTAGCAAAAGCTAATTGTATTAAGTTGAAGCTTCTAGAATTTGATGAGAGGAATCTTTAGCTGACCAAAAGGCAAAATGTTAATACTACTGCTGCTACTAGCACTAGTTCTATTACTATTAATACTATTACTGGGACTACCATTACAGCTGTACCTCACGGTAATGAACGGTATGAAGGTGGAGTTTTCCGGGAATATTGACGGTGGAAGGTGAACTGAATCACACCACGTCATCTGCATACAGGTTGTCAAAAGGGCGCATCAGCAATACCCTAGGGACAGTTTGGTGTGTTGAAAAAAATATTGAAGAAAATAAAAGGTGCTATATGCACACTACTACTAATTATACTACTGCTACTACGCAAGCTAAGGATATTAAGGTGAAGCTGTCAAGGAATATTTTGGTAGATATTGAACTGAATCAAATTGACTATGATTATGCACATTCTCAAAAGGGTTACACAAAAATATCTCAAGAACGGCTTCCATTAATAAGTTAGACCTTTCAGGATAAGTTGTGGGCGGGGGACTTCGAACTAATGAAAAGTTCAAAGTTTGCAATAAAACAAAAATAAACACTTTATAGGGCCACGCTTTTGGCGTTAGGCCCAATATTGAAAGTTTCATTCAATTTAGAGGGTTTAGGGGCTACACTGATGTGTAATACTGGTTAGAAACCGCAAATGAAGCGAGAAATAGATTTTGAGCTTTTAGCCTTAGTTCAAACTTATTTTTAGGCATTGACTTAGGTCCAGGATTTGATTTAAATGAGGGTTGGGTTAAAGGAGGCTTGAGTTAAAGGGGGGTTTAATAGAAAGGGGGTTCAGCATGTAACTCTATAGCCCCTTTTTTTTCCCCAAAACCTCCATGTTTTCTATGATACTTTGTTTTAACTTCTGTTCATTTTGGGTTTCTTTTTTTTGTAGTAATTTCTGATCATTTTGGGTTTGAATTATTATAGGAATTTGTTTATGCTAGTATTTGGCTTAATATGGCTCTTTACTTTTCTTTGAAAAATTGTTTTTCGAAAGAATTTTTTTAATTAATTTAAAGAAAGCGCAACCAAAAGCGAATTTTTGTTATCTAAATTCTCAAAGTTCCGGTATTTTCAGTAAAGATTTTTATTACTCAATGTTCAGGAAAGGCCTGATTCATCTAAGAAAAAAAAAAAATCAAACCAAAAGTTTCCAAACACAAAAAGAAAGTAGCTTTTGTGTCGGCTCCACCGAAGCAGGTAATTAACCTTTTTCAAACCAAACGATAACCAACTACGAGCGTAGAAAATACCACAAAATGAAAACAACAAAATAAACAAAGTGGTAAAAAAAATTACAGTATATAGACAGTGAGAGCCGCCGTTTACCCCCCCCCCCCCCCCGCGAAAAACATCCCTTGAGGAAAATACCCCACAGAAAATACTCCCCCCCCCACCCGAAAATAAAACTACCTCTTGCGGATGGTTAGTCTACAATCACTTTCGGCTTATAAAGACTAGAAATGCCTGGGGACTATCAAAGAATTTCTTCCTCCGTCCTCCTGTGGTCTCTCCTTTAGAGCTAATTCTGTATTTATTTGAAGGCTCAATAAGAGCTGAGATGTTTCGGCATCAAAATACACCCTTTGAGGTATCTCCCTCTCTTCCTAGCTACAAAACAATCAGATAACCCCATTGCAGAAGTTTCATTTCCTTTTGTTTTGTCTATTGTTTTTTGATTTGTCTATTGCTCACAGATAGTATTTGTCATTGCGAAACATACAGAATATTTTTGCGTGGGGGTTTTCTGGAGGATTTTTCATGAGAAGAAAGTATTTGCACGGAGGGAGCGGAGGGCAAAATTTACACATCAATTCCTCTTTTGCACTTCCCTTGGAACTTCTCAATTAAACTAAAAAATAACACGACTCAAAAAAGATTTTTAATTTTGAAAACCATAAATTCTGCGAGGGGTATTTTGCAGGTGAGGGGTTCCCGTGGGTGGAGGAGCGGAATTTTCCGCCGGGGAGAGGAGTAAATGCTTAGACCCGTAGAAAGTGACAGGATGAAGGGAACCCCCATTAACAGACATAAAAAATAGAAACAAATCTGGATTTAAGAGTTTATGACGTCCGATTTTCTTTGTTTTTGTGACAACAAAACAGATCATTTTTATAAATCATCTTGACAGCAATTTATATAAAGACTTAAAAAATCCAACAATTCCAACAAGGTTAAACATGTAAATATTCTAACTTGTGTTTTACCCAATGTAAGTACGGTGGTTGAGTTGCACGAGGGTTCACTTGCACGGTGGTTCAGTTACATAGTGGTTCAGTTATGCGGGGGTTTAGTTAAATGGGGTTGAGTTTCACGAGGGTTCAGCTAAAGGGGGCTCAGTTGCATGAGGGTTGAGTTGCACGGTGTTTTAGTTGCACAGTGGTTCAGTTGCACGAGGGTTCAGTTACAGTGGTTCAGTTGCTTGGGGTTCAGTTACAATGGAACGTCAATATCATCGCAATTAAAAAATAATCAGTACCCACTATCATATCTCGATTTGCATAGATATTTTCAAGTCCATCTAATCTGCCTTCTCCTGACTGATTCGTTTAGCTTAATTTCACCCACTTAAAGGTACTAGAAAATCCTGCTCCAAAGGTACAAAAACCTACTGAAAAACACAATTTGTTCTAATTTAGGGAACGGGTATTACCAGGCTTGTGACAAAAACGACAAAGAATCACTGGCATTACCACCAAAACAGTGTTTATAGCGGCTACCTACCACAAAAGCAGATGCGTTGGGCTGAATATTCTTAATTTTTTTTGCGTTCAAAGCGGCTTTTTGCAGGTCAGTGCTATCGACACGTGAGGAAAATAAAAAGGGTTGTGTAACATCGATGGTCTTCATAGGTACCTTCATTTTATATGGCAGCTGAAAACCCCATCTTCAATAAAGGAAGACGCAGCTTCCATAAAGGCAGCTTCCTGAAACTTATCAAACAGAATATTTTGGTAGCATCCTTATCTGACTTCTACAACATCGATGCCTTCGATCTGTAGTATACTTAACTATATAGCACAAAGTCGCTGGAGAGAGCCTTTCTCTTAAAAAACCATTTTTAACCTTCCATGCGAAATGAAGATTATCTTTATTGGTTTTATTCGACACAATATTTCTCTTTAAGTTGCGAAATAGGACCGAAGAAATATGAAAAAGATGTGCTAGAGACACTTAAAAGGAAGAAAATACAAATGTTTATTTTTGATAGTTGATCATACATCCTTTCTTGTCTGAGGACGCCGGATGGTGTTTTTTTTGGGTGTGATATCAAACAGTTCGTGGTAAAAAACTGTAAGTAAGGAGCGACCCGGCTCAATAGTAACCGAAACTCTAAAAACCGAAATATTAATACCAATAGATACATCAATAGAACCAAATTTTTATGCTAATTTCAAATGTATAAGTTTCATTAAGCTTAGTCTTACCCATCAAAAGTTACGCGCCTGAAAAAATTTGCTTTACTTTCGAAAAAAAAGGGGGAAACAATCCCTAAAAGTCATAGAACTTTAATGAAAACCACACTATCAGATTCAGCGTATAAGAGAACCCTACCATAGAAGTTTCAAGCTCCTATCTACAAAATGTGTAATTTTGTATTTTTTGCCAAAAGAAAGATCACGGATGCGTGTTTATTTGTTTTTTTTCCAGGGGTGATCGTATCGATCCAGTAGTCCTAGAATATCGTGAGAGGTCTAATTCGTACGGAAATTAAAAGTTCTAGTGCCCTTTTTAAGCGACCAAAAAAATTGGAGGGCAACTTGGCCCCCTCCCACGCTCATTATTTTTCCGAAGTCACCAAATAAAAATCTTGAGATATCCATTTTGTTCAGCATAGTCGAAAGTTTAATAAATACGTCTTTGAGGATGACTTAATTCCCCACAGTTCCCAGGGGAAGGGCTGCAAGTTATGAAGTTTGCCCATTGTTTACATATAGTATTGGTTAATGGGAAATATACAGACGTTTCAGGAGGGATTTTTTTCTGGTGGGGGGATCGGAGGAGGGGGGTTACAGGGGAGGATCTTTCCATGGAGGATGTTTCCTTGGGAGAAGGGACATTTCTATGAAGGGGCGCCGGATTTCCCAGCATAATTTAAAAAATGATCAGAAATTAAATAAAGACAAGTATTTTCAACTGAAAGTAAGGAGCAACATTAAAACTTAAAACGAACAGAAATTATTACATATATGAGGGAGTTCGCCCACTAGTCAATACATCGTCCTTTACGTCAAAGTTTTTTTAGTACTTTCAAAAGAGCTATCTATTCTAATTAACCGGCCTTTGTGATTCAGGGGTTTGTGATTCGAACAAAATTCGAACTTTAGCGTAAAGAGCGAGATATTGACTAGGGGGCAAACTCCCAAATATATGTAATAAAAACATACGAATATAGAAGTTCGTTACGTAAGTTAATTCATAAGTTACGTCAGAACAAAATTTCGAGAAAGCCATTTAGCCAAAAAAGTAAAATTAATATGCAAATTTTTGCTTTAGTTATTCATGTACGGTGAGCAAAAATCAAAGCTGAATTAGTTCAAAAACGTTCAGAAATTAAATTAAAAAAAAATAAGTTTTTTAAACTGAAAGTAAGGAGCGACATTAAAACTTAAAACGAGCATAAACTATTCCGTATATGAAAGGGGCTGTCCCCTCCTCGACGCTTCGCTCTTTACCCAAAAGTTTGACTCTGTCCCACGACTTTATTTTTTAAAACAATAAAAACTTTAGCGTAAAGAGAGAAGCGTTGAAGAGGGGACAGCCCCTTTCATATACGGAATAATTTCTGTTCGTTTTAAGTTTTAATGTCGCTCCTTACTGTCAGTTAAAAAAAACTTTCTTTTTTTATTTGATACCATGAAGAATTACCTCAAAATTAAACAGTCGGATTAATATCAACTGGATTATCTAAAGGGAAACCTAACAGAAATTTAAAGTAGAGACAAAAAATTAAATTTAGAACTAACAATCGATTTAAAATGGCTTCAGTTTCCTAAAGAATGTTAAAGGATATATGTCTTTACAATGGCCTAGAAACCTTGACAGAATGCTGTTTAAAAACTGAAACGATTTTAAGCTTAAATATTGATCCCTATGGTTTCAAATTACTGGCACTATTCTGAAACCTGTTAAATGGAGCTAAAATTATAGCAACAAGTTTAATAAAATAAACAAATAAAAAAAAAGAAAAATCAGAAAATTGAATGGTAAAGCCGCTAATTTCAACTAAAATTGGCTAGGCAAACATAATGCATTAACAAGTACCGTCCCCAGCAATTCGTTTTAAAATGCCTGGGTGAATTCGCCCAATGTGGCAAATTTAATCAAACAACCCGAACACTTTTTGTCTACCCCATTCGTCGCGATTTTAAATTTCCTGTAGCGCCAAAGAATTTTACTTTCAACTAAGTGTACAGTATATTTTCGTGAGGGTTCGGTCCCATCTTGAATCTGACTTAAACCATAAATGATAGTCAACAGCCCAAATCTTTAAGCCATACTTAATTAGAATGACAGGTGGTGCTTATCGTACTTTTATAACACGACAGATAAGCAATCTGGACAAGATTGTAGTTCATACTTTTTTTAGGCTTACATTATACTATCAAAAAGGCAAAGTGAGTACAGGGCATCTTGAACATACATGTAAATCTGATCACAAACTTGGCGACAGTCATTTCTATATTCATTAAATTGTTTCCAATACTTTAAATCTATACATATGTTGAATACAGTTCTTCTATAATCTCATTTCTTCCTTCTTTTACAAGGGTTTCAACCATTTGACTAAACGGATACCCCCCTTGCATAAACTCCTCTATGTTTCTTACAGTCAATCCTATGCGATGATCCGTAACTCTGTCTTGGTTGAAATTGTATGTTCTAATCTTATCAGAACGAGAATTCGAACTTACCTAAAACAGAATAAAATAAAATAAGTGAGAATCAAAACGAAAGTTCGAAAAATGACAAAGAAAAAGAAATTTTTGGATATTCTCAAAAGAGGCTTATTCCTAATAAGACCCCAAAAATCGCTCCTTTGGGCCCTACCTCAACTAGAGGACTATTTCTGCCCCCCCCCCCCATAATAAAATAAGAAAAATAACCTAATAAAAGTCAAAACATCACATATTGCTTATATTATTTCGTTTCCTTTGTAGAACAGAAAATATAGCAAAAGAAAGAAGAAAATCCACAAAAAAAGAATGTAACTTAAAAACATGGAACAAAAATAAAAGATGCACGAAGGTCCAAGCTGTAGGAATGGGGTATAACTAAAGTCAGGTCTTCGGTACCCGGGTCGATTCTGTTTTTATCTAAAGTCGGAGCAATGGTGTGATAACTTCGATACCTAAGAAAACCAACAAAGTAATGATATTACCTATGAAATTTGATATTATCTATTAGTTCTAGTCTATAGGCTACTATAAATTTATCAAGCCTGCATGAAACTTGTTTCAGAGGGGTTGGGACAGTACTCATTTATTGATGTTGGAAAAGCTTCTGTTATGTACTTTTCATCTCTATTTTTCACTGAACATGATAAAATTTCACCAATTATGGGAAATATTTTCCTTTAGTTTATGTATACAGCCTGCACCCCCTTAGTACAGGGGGGCCGCAGAGATGAAACAGACTGAAAGTAGGGACTTCAGACCTTTTTGGAACATGAAAAAAAAATGGGATATCAAGCACTGTTCACTTACTTTGTGCCTTTACTTCAACAGACCTATTTTGAACACAACATAAATAAAGAGAAAATAAGTCATAAAAAGGGACAGTACATAAGCCGAATAGTTAAGTTTCTTTTTTCGGTAACTTTTTCAAAACATGCAAGATTAACTCCTGCTTTCTTTTTAACAGTCGATATAACCTTCCGAACAGCTATCTTCAAGTCTTTTGTCCTTTTCACATTGAGATTTTAGAGTACCTAACATAGCCTTCGTTACCTATACCCCAACCAAATTCTTTGACTCAAGAGCGTTATCTAGCCGTTTGGTCGCTTGTTCTAAAAGTTTGTCTGAAACCCTTTCCTGTTCTGACATCACTTCTTTCTTTCTATTCACATCACTTTCTAACGCAACTATAGATTCTTTCAATGCACGACTCTCTTCTTCTTCACGCTGCTTTCTCTCTTCTTCTTCCGTCTCTTCAATTTTCTCAGCAGCTAAGCTTTCAAGATATTTTTCATATGCCAATCGGACAGATCTTGAACAGGATACAGTCTCAGATGAGATAGGATACAATTCAATTCTCCCACAATATGGCTCCGGCACACCTTTGACGGTCAGTTTGGCACTGATAGTTCTCTCCAACATCAATGTCTGATCCTGGTTAATTGCATTGATTTGGAGAAACCATGTTCTACATTTGCACTTCCATGTGAAACGATAAGACTAACATGCATGACACTGGTCAAATTAGGATAACTCCTATCTTTGTTACAAGTGAGGAGATTTGTCAGATAACTGTCAACTCGTTGGTTGTTTAGGTCTTTGGGTTCATCTTCAAACTGGACCAAACGCCAATCATTTTGCAACTTGTCAACATCAATACTAATTGGCAATTGGCGTGCAACAGCTAGTATCCCTTCCATGGTCAGAGGAAAGTTTCTCAAAAAACGAACAAGGAATTCCATGTTGAAAAGCACAACTTCTTTTCATGTAGAGAGAATTTTCGCCATCAGATGTTTGGCAGCAACGATAAAATGTTGGCAAATATCCAACAAAAACGCAGCCTTGGCCTTCCAGAGTCACTCTCGTCTTTTTGCTGCAGATGATACTTTCAGGAGTCAAGAATATGTCTTTATCATGATAATATAGCACTGCTGGGTCAATAGCTTCCCCCAGAAAAAAGATCCGGTCGTAAACATGGGAAAGAACACAGATAACGAGGTCCCGCAGCTCCAAAGCTAAAGTATGAGCTGGAGGCTCTTCCTTCTGAAAATAAGTACAGAAATCCTGACAGGGGGCATCACTAAAGACTACAAAGTGCCGTTTAACGACAATCAGCTTTGACTGGAACGACGAGACTTGCTAACGATGAGTTTTTTCCTTCAAACAAAATCAACACAACAGGTCCACACGGCTCTCTACTGTTCAATCAATCTTTCCATCGCTTCTTTTAGGATTAACCATCGGCTTGGAACATCCTTCACGAACTTGTGTTGCGCTACTAACTCGTGTTCTTGAACAAACTTAAAGTTTTCATATCTTAAGGATCATCCATGGAATAAATTACTATAGTTCAATGACCAGACCAGAAATATTATCACCGAGGATCTATAACCCTTGCGTTATTCATGACATGCAGATTGCAGATGCCAATGTACAAGAGACGCTTTCCTGTGTATTAATTTTTGATTACCTCGATCAACTTGAAAACTTTCTTGCTAATGTACGGCCCATCACTACTTAACGTAATTATCTATTGTAGCTTAAGACCAGCATTATTCATTGCCTTCAATAGAGCCCCTCTAAACATTTCATTTCTTGCTTCTCCAATAAAAGAGATTTCAAAGCTTTTGCTAACAACTTGGCTTGGTGACAAAAATACTACCTTATACGTATTTGAAACTCTGGACAGCTGGCATAATTAATCTTTTCATTTTTGCATAATACGTAATAATCAGAATCCTTAATATCTTTGAATAATTCATTCCGGAAATGCAGGTACAGCCTCTGGAAGGGGATTCCTCTGAACTTGGAAGAGCCCAATGTGAACTTTTCTGAAACATCGCAAAGATAGATCACTTCAAACAAACCACTGGTGCCAGGAAAATCTGATACAAGACACTTAATGAGCTTCTTTCAGAAATATCGTAATTATGACAAGCGGATGGGCACACTGGGAAGTTTCAGGTGGGAAAAAAATTAGTTATGACTGACCAGGGTCTTGTTTCATTTTTGCATTTGCCTATGATAATCACTTTTAGAAAACAATTTGAGAGTAATAAAGCTTTTAGCACAACAGAGGAAACTTCTTTATGCGCACCAATCACCATATAAATGATCAACATCGTCTTACTCCTTCAACCACTAATTTTTAAAATTGCGCTTCCTCGTTATTCAGCGTAAAAATGCTCTGAAAGCGAAAGCAAGCTAAGTATGCAAAAAAAACTCTCAGCCGAGCATCTTTCTACAAGAGAAAACTGTCTGAAATCCTTCAGAAACTAAAGAACTAATTTGGCATAAAACCACTGGAGGTGTAATAACTAGGAGCAGACTAGGGGGTATCTAATTACAGGAGCGAGACCTATTTCAGACATCGACAGAAATGAATGAGAGGGAAACTACAAATGCAGGTTTCCCTAATCCTCATCTCAATAGTTATATCTATTATACTACCTGGAAAATTAATTTTTCGCTATTAAATCTGTCTAAATTTTTAAATAAGTATTTCATTAGTTTGAATATTTCACCCATATATAATGGTAACTATTCTAAATGCACAGACAGTTAATAATAGAGGCCTAATAATAAAGAAATTTTTGGCTTTAGTCTAATCTCGGAAAATAGGCTACTACCCAATCTCGGAAAAAGGATCTTAAAATTGATCCATCTCATCATGGACAGATTCAATGACTGATATGTGTTGTGAAAAAGAGTAATCATATTTAATATGCTTGGCTATAAGATTGTAGTTATCCAATATCAACTACCTGCATCGGGTCCAAGATTAAGATCCTGCTGTACTTGTTTAGGGAAGATACATTTTAGTCAAAACATTTGTCCAAGATCACACACTGTCCAAGTACTGGGGTCTTTTTACCATACATACTCTTTCATGTAGTAGATATGATCTGGCTGTACCAGTCACTTTCACACATTACCTCTCTCACCACTCATAGTCGTCACACTGACGTCTGCAGTAGGTTCTACCTTCTCTCTAATGGCCCTCATAGATGACTTTTACAAAGTTACCAACTGCAACCCAAATCAAAACTAAGCTCACATTCATTTTCACTATCTTACCCAAGAGAACTATCTGAGTTTTCATCAACAGTCACTGTCTGAACCTTTTCAGTTTCATTTTCACCCTCAGTCATTGGCACCCATAAGCTGAATTTTAGGGGGAGGGGCCTTAGCTGGTCTAATCGGCATTTCCAATGCTGTATAATAGAAATCTCAAAACAAAAAATATAAAATATAAGGTAGCATCATTCAGTCAGGGGATCTAGAGCCCCCTCTGCCCCCATACGGGCACCCATGCCCTCAGTACTATCTTCTCATCAAATCTCTTTACAGCCTGCTTCTTTGTTTTGCTCACTTTTGTTGCTTCATTTTTTCTTTTTCACCTCTTTTCTGCCTTCCTTGTAGCAAAGGGAGCTTCAATCTTGGCCTTCACTGATGTATCAGTCAGTACTTTTGTTCTGTCCTCCTTCCTTCCTTGAAGCATTTTATTTTCTTGGTGGTGCTGGGATGTGGTTGTACTTGTTCAGGTGTGACTATCCTATTTCAGAATGGCTGCAAAATCGCAGGGCTTACTGAAAGAATTGGGTGAGAGAATGGCAGTGCAGGTAGGGATGGGGCTGGAATTAGAACCTCTAGTGAGCTTGGCAATTTTCCACGAGGTTCATGGGATAAAAATATATTTGGTTGGTCTGTATTTAAGAGCACAAATCTCCATTATCAAACAATCTGGATTGCAAGGGGATATACCTTCCAGATCCCTTCTGGATGTTTGATTATATGAAAGCTAAGGGGAAAGAGTTTCCTACCAACCCAGCTGTGATGTAAATGGTGACAGTTCTTCTCGGTGGTAATGGTACCTCGATGAAAAAATACTACTAATTTTGATAATTAATTCTGTTAGGAATACATAGCTTTAGATATTTCAACTATTATGCAAGGGTGTTGAAATACCACAGCTATTTCATTTCTACCAAATTTCTACTTCTCTTGATGAATAACGAAGAAGACCAGCGTCCAGGCAGCGACACGCGAAGTTTCTAACACATGAATAGGCCCAAATCTGTTGTAAGTTAAAGCTAGAAATTGAGAAAGACTGATCAAACCATAAATCTTTGCGGTCAACAATGATCGCACCGGTGGCGTTCCGCCGACATTTTACCGGCGGTGGCACTGCTATTTTTTGAAGACCAGCGTCCAGCCAGCTGGCCTATTTCTTGAAGAAGACCAGCGTCCAGCCAGCAACTCGCGAAGTTTCTAACACATGAATAGGCCCAAATCTGTTGTAAGTTAAAGCTAGAAATTGAGGAAGACTGATCAAACCATAAATGTTTGCGGTCAACAATGATCGCCACGATCGCACCGGTGGCGCACCGCCGACATATTACCGGCGGTGGCACTGCTATTTTTTGCCCCCGCCGCCATCGGCCTTCCCGTACCGGCGCCACCGGGGTCTATATGCAGCCAGGAACACAAGATTTTTTCTATCTTCAAAAAGACTTTGGAGTTCCGTTTAATATGGCGGCAATTCAATATGAATGGTCACTAAGTCAAGCGAGATTACGATTTTGATCTATATTGTCAAAAAAAATGCCAGAGCTTCACTTTAGATGGTGGTAATTCAAAATTGAACCATAAATCATAATGTCATTTAACATAGCGATGATTCATTTAGATTTACCACCATATTAAACGAAATTCTAAAATCTTTTTGGCGATAGAAAAAATGATGTGTTCCTGACTAGAGATAGGCTAATAGGTTTGCAGCACCTTCAACTTGAAATCAATGCACTCTAAGATACAACAACTAATTTTTCAATATAATAATAACCTGCTCTGTAGCATCTGAATTCAAACATCAATGAGTGCACCTAAAAAGACCTTTCCTGAATCAGAAAATTTCACAATACATTTGACTATACATTTCAAATTTTGGAATCAAGAGTAACCGCTATCTAAGCAATTAAGTTACTTCATACCATGAAAAAAAGATGACAGGGAAGACAACACCGAACCTATCAAATAATGAAAACCTGCAGACGGTAAGGTTTTGGCTAGCTGAAACAGTGAACATAAGGTTTTGAGGGACTTTTTCAGAAAATAGGGACTTTTTTAGGAACTAACAATGTGGACCAATTTACAAAACCTGTTAATATTATTAACACTTCAGCAAAAACATTGAAAACAGCTTGAAAACTCGGAAAAATTTGCTGTGTGAATGGAACTTTCCTGAATGGACTAAAAGGTTCTAACGCAGGGTATATCCATCTCAGAAAGTTCACGAGCTTTACATATCACAACAAGCTTCTTAATTAGAAAAAATTTGCTGTTTTACATTTTAAGGCCTGTTTTGTGAATTAAACTCAAGAACTGGACAACATACTAAATACATCTGGTCTTGTTTAGTAGGCTATGTTGATTAACTCAAGAATGGATCTATTGTGCAAACTGGTTAGTTTGGGCCATGGTTGTGTATTTGATTCCCTTTTTTACTGCATTCCTACAAGATCCCTAACAAGTATGCTTTGTCAAAAAAATGCCAGAGCTTCACTTTAGATGGTGGTAATTCAAAATTGAACCATAAATCATAATGTCATTTGACATAGCGATGATTCATTTAGACTTACCACCATATTAAACGAAATTCTAAAATCTTTTTAAAAATCGTTTTTCTTCCATTTTATAACTTTTAGTAGGGTATAAAATATTAGTTTTTGTTGATGGGGGGGGGGGGAGAGGACTAAAAAATTTGCGTACTTAAGAGGAAATTTTCTTTACTGCTTAAATAGTGTTTGGAATATTTTATAAATCCATGTTTTACCATTATCAAATTACAAACCCCTGATTGAGATGCAAAAAAAAAAAAAAAAAAAAAAAAAAAAAAAAAAAAAAAAAAAAAAAAAAAAAAAAAAAAAAAAAAAAAAAACAAGAAGTCAGGAGTATTGTTCCGCAACACAGCTGACATAATATTCTTTCCCTTCGCCTCACGATGGTTGTCAGTCCCAATCGTTAAATACTTTTCTGAAATAATCTCTATCCTTCAAATTCAGAACAAAAATCTTGTGCGTTAAAGCTATTTGTCTATTCCCCTCAAAATGTTTGTGTATTAAGCAATAGGTAGATAAACTGAAAAAATAAGCTGCATTTTAGTAATGTCTTATCAGGGCTGTTCAAACAAGAATGAAACTCACTGGTCGTAATATCCACGCTTCTTCACTTGCTATGGACCAATAACTTACGTCAGGATAAAAACTGACCGGGTACCAAACGAGTCAGGTCGGGGTAACATCTTTGCTAATTCGGGTACCCTAAGAAAACGAAAAAAAGCGCCTCTCCTTTTTTGCAATATAGCAGGGTGATTGTTGCTAATTTCATGCACTAAATGCATATAAGGTCAGCATAGTAGTTTATTAATTCTAGCACCTTAGGAAAACAATATAATAAAATCAGAATATCAAATCAGAAAATCAGAATCAAAGCAGTTTGCTAATTCAGGAACACAAGATAAAAAAATTAAACAAATAGTACGATTGTATCTCCCTGCATATAAGGTAGTATCATGAATACTTCATTTTTCTGGACGTAAAGGCATCCAAAATAGAGAAAGGTAGGGTACCATACGGAAAAACAGGAGATGAAAATAGATTACGTGATAGTATTTTCCTGCATAATAGGTAGTCGTTGGATTATCGACAGTAAATTTTTGTAAACTAGGATCGAATCAGACAATATTTGATTTTCATCATTTCCTAAAGTAACGTTTTACTTTCTGTTATTAACTTGTTTAGTCTCAATTCATTCAAGTTCAAAAAAAGGATCACCTTATAGCATCAATAAGTTTTAGGGGACATAAAAGTTTATATACGCTGGAATTTAGTATTTCTTATCTGATCCGTTCTTGCAGCTTTTTATTTTAAATAGCTGGAGGAAAATGACAAACCGAAAATTTGTACCCAAAGTTTAAGCTTCAGCTTCCTTTCTTGTAACCACAAAATCGAAACAAAGACGAATTCCCTTAAGTTAACAAACCACTATAATCGGTTTGCATGCCATAATATACATTGGTAAGC
Source organism: Artemia sinica (assembly GCA_027921565.1). Lineage (NCBI taxonomy): Eukaryota > Metazoa > Arthropoda > Branchiopoda > Anostraca > Artemiidae > Artemia > Artemia sinica. The sequence continues at coordinate 3,748,444 of CM051256.1, forward strand.
CTCCTTCTCTCTTTACATCAAGGAAACTTGAAAAGACAAGAATTTCCCTCCTCTCTTTGACGACAACTACTAAATCAATATCTTTTTCATTTCTATTTTTGCTGTTTATTTCTGTGCTGTTAATTTGCGATTTATGCACTGTCTCTACCCATTATTTGCTCAATTAGTAGGACCAACCACTGCATCAATAAAGTTTGAGTCAAACTTTACCAAGTGCTTCATCCAACTGCTAGTGTACACAGAGGGAAACGTCATCCATTTAATTCTTTAATTTTCCTAGGGTACCGGAATTAGCAAGTTGCTATCCCAACCATAGTAGAGAGAATATAATACAGTATCGACAAAGGCTATACTCTCCGTAAGAAAAAGTGAAACACATTTAAAACGACACAAAATTCATACTTCGCCTTCGCGCACGCGCGATTCCGATGATCTTATGGAAATAGGCTAATCACGAGAAGCCTATGGAGAAACCTGTTTTTTTGTCCGACCACTAGCAACTAAACCAAGGTTGTGACGTAATTGCTCAGAGCAAGTACGCGTGGTATGAAATGTGTATCATATTTGGACAAAGAAGACGCTACAGTATACAGTGATCCCGACTTTATATTTGTTTGGGTCCCAAAATTAGCAAAATGGTGTCCTGATATGAAACTTCATATGGTACTAAAATGCCAGTAGTATTACTTGTACATCGCAGCGTGAATCGTTGACCAAACTACTGCCCAACCCACTTAAAGGCAAGGTTTACCAAGATTTACATTGCAAGGACAACGTAAAGTGTTGCAGTAGTCTCTGGCCTCGTCAAAAAAGTTTTGTGGCAGCAGCAACACTTCGGTTATTCTTTCTTCATCATCGATTAGATGTTGTAGTTGTTGACCCCTCAAGAATTTTTAAAATGACATATCCTAAGTAGAATAAAAAGAGAACAGATATGTTTCTTAAAGTCAGCATCAAAATACACTTTTTCTGATTACCTGCTTCTACTACAACAACTCACTGCAGCAACAAGCCACTTTTTTCTGATTAAACTAAACTTAATTCTCTTTATTGACAACAAACCAATGCTGTTGATTTTAGAAGGCCTTTTTATACAAGCTAGTGCGGCATTACTTTGTGCCGAAGCAAAAAATTTAACCTAATCTGAGTAAATCGTGTAAAAATTTCCGAACTGTCTGTCAGGAACTGACATTCTTCCTTCAAATTCGACGGTTTGATTAGTTTTGCGATATCTTTAAAAGGGAAGGATTCAATCAGGCTTACGCTCTTCTTAGGGACAAACACGATAAAATACTCAATAAAGGCTGGCCATTGCCCTATCATTCTAGTAGCAACAGGAGCGATCACACAGCCAAGGGGTTGGTACATGTTTGATAAAACTAAACTTAGGAACGTCAGTTTTCTCTTGGATTTTTCTATAGTCCTCAATCCAGAAAGGCCAGCCATGGAAAAAGTATTAACCTTTTATGATGAAAATTTGAACAAAATCCCCCAAATTCACCAAGAAGGCACGAGGATAAAAAAAGAAAAAAAAAGGAAGACAGCAGTGCTCTCGGTTTCTCGTCTTGAAAGGTGGAGGGGCTATAAAACTGTAATGAAGGATTTTCAGAAATGGTGACTCCATTGGTGTACTATTTGACCTGACGCCCTCTTCGACAGGTTTCAGGCGATTTTTCAAAATTACGAAGGAAAATTTTTGAGATAACAAATTACTGTTGAGTTAAAAGTTAATAACAGTTATCACTCCTGGATTTTTATTAGTTGAGTACTTTGTAGCATAATTTTTTTTTCTTAAACCATTTTTTTTTCGGTTACTATGGGCCGAGAATTGTTCTTTACTAGGTTTCTGCTACCGCTGCAACAATAATATAACGATTAAGTAGGTAAGAGTCCGATATCAATGGCTACTTTGGCAAAGTTGTTAGTCTATTAAGAGCAAGCTGAGAAAAAATGTCGAGCCTCCTGTGATATATATGTAAAACAACGAAAACAAAAAGGCCAGCAGCTTAAGTGACACCACAGGCATATGACGTCAAACCTTTTCGTCCATCATTATCAAGAAGAATTGGACGCTGTAGCCTTGAAATTAGTATGCAGTCCTCAGGACACTAATGGTTACTAACACACAAAGAGACTTTTAGGGACTTTCAAGGGCCTTCTCCAATTTTAGAGACCTGATGACAATCCTGCAATACCCCAATCCTTACAATACCCTTAAAAAGACCTCTGTAAAGAGGGTCAACCCAGCCTCATAGATCAACCCGTTCCGGAGATTATTCCAGAACATTCCAGAGATTCTATCCTCTTCATTAGAGGATAACCTCTAATGAAAGTTTTTCGAACATGGCGATTCCAGTGGTGTAATTTTTGATCTAAGGCGATTTTCGAGAGGTTTCAGGCGTTTTTTTTTGAAATTCCGAAAAAATTCGAGGCTACAAAGTAATGTCGAGTTAAAAGTGAATAACAATTATCATTCCTGGATTTCTTTTAGTTAAGTATCTTTTGGCATTCATTTTTTTAAACCGTTTTTTAATTTTTCGGTTACTATGGCCAGAGGATTGTTCGTTCCTAAGTTGTAGCTACCACTGCAATAATGACATAGGGATTAGATACGTAAGGGTGTGACATCAGTGGCTACTTTGGTGAAGCTATAAGTCCATTAAGAGCGGCCTGAGGAAAAATATCAAACCTCCGGTCATACGGATCTAAAAAAAAGAATACAAAAAAGCGCTGCATCTTAAGTGACTCTAGAGGCAGAGGGTATCAAATCTTTGCATCCATCATTATCAAGAATACTTGGACGCTGTAGTGTTAATTATTCTGCAGTCTTCAGAACACTAATATACTTATAGAGCAGTTGTAGACTATTACTCATTCAGGACAGGTCTTTAACTTTTATTTTAAACTTTGCAGAGAATACCAAAATCTACACTACCAAAATTCCCAAAATAGCTGAATTTCCAGAAATCTAAGCATGGATTAACTTAAAAATTTGAATTGGTTTAATATTGAAATTAACGTATACAATTCATCTTAAAAATATGTTCTAAGACTAGCTCCTTTCAAGAGCAACAGCACCAGACAGGCTCACCTAATGGAAAAAGATAGTATCTGTATAGGAGTAAAGACTAATGGAAACTCATGAGAAAGGATACTGGCACTAGTGTTAAACAGGAAAATGACCGATACCATATATCGCTTGGCGATTTTGTCTCTATTTTTGGCCTATCTTAAATTGCTACACACCATCCTAGACTTATCCTTTCAGGTACTTTAAAATGCAGGAGAGGATAAAGAAAGCAGAATTCCATCGCCAGTATATTTTCGCAAGGTAAACTAGACTTACATTATCCATAATGGACTTCAACTTAAAATTATTCTTGAAACAATTAAATGTTGTTTATTTATCACTTACAGTATACTTTAACCTAAATCTTGGAGAATCGCACATGAATTACATCAACATATCCAGTTTCCTGTGAAATTGTATTTTTTTTTATGAAGTCCCCAGACAAGACACTATCAGTAGCGCTATTTGCTTTGAATCCCCATCTTCTCACCTTTAACCGCTGAACTTCCAACTTTGTTTTCTACCTTCAAATTTCTTCGATTGTTCATTGTAAGATTTTAAGGAATTGATTCGGTTTACTTGCCCCTATATCTTTTTAAATAACTGAATTAAAAAATTAAAATAAATTAAAAGCTACAAACATGTTTTTATGACAAAAACACTATTATGAATTGCTCTAAGCAGAAGGTTGATCAGGAAACTGATAAGAGAGTTAGGTTTCTATGATTAAACTTCTGGGGGGGGGGGGGGGGGGGGTCTCTGGAACGAACTTGAGTTCACTCTCTTTCCAGTTTCCTATACTCTTTGGGCCTATTATTAAGCAAAACAACTATCTCAACTATCTAATTTGGAAAGTCCATATTCAATTTAGAAACCTGTTAACCACTTTATCCATTTCAGAAGACGTCAACTATCTAATTTGGAAAGTCCATATTCAATTTAAAAACCTGTTAACCTCTTTATCCATTTCAGAAGACGTCAACTATCTAATTTAGAAAGTCCATATCCAATTTAGAAACCTGTTAACCACTTTATCCATTTCAGAAGACGTCAACTATCTAATTTGGAAAGTCCATATTCAATTTAGAAACCTGTTAACCACTTTATCCATTTCAGAAGACGTCAACTATCTAATTTGGAAAGTCCATATTCAATTTAGAAACCTGTTAACCACTTTATCCATTTCAGAAGACGTCAACTATCTAATTTAGAAAGTCCATATCCAATTTAGGAAACTGTTAACGACTTTATCCATTTCCGATGACGCAGTGATTTAAATTTATATTATTTACAGCGGCTTATACGAAATAGTCTTTTTCTTTAAAAGGTTTCTTATAAAAACATCAATAACTTTATTTATTGGATATACTAGCAAAACATCGCCTAACCAATTCACTTGGTTGGTTAACAATTGGTTAGTCAACTGGTTGGTTGGCTTAACAATAATTACTTGCTGTCAATACCAACTACAACCAGATTTTTACAAGAAATTGCCATTTCTAAGCAGCCTATATCACAGCCCCTTTTCGAATCTTTGACAGAACGTTCTGAATATTTGGCTTGAAACCAGGGTACGTAATTAACAGAAAAATACGTTTTCTCTCCCTCAGTCACAGACAAATAGATTCTTTCTTCAGTTAAACCAGAGCTAGAAAATGATATAGGTCAAACTCAAGCCCAAACATAACCCTGATTTTAGAGTTCAGTTACAATTTTTCTTTGTAGTTGTTCGGTTCTGATATCATATCTATAAAATGGAAACATATAGTCTACAAAACGAAGCAGAAAACAGCAGGAATAACCAACGGTGCTTATACAGCTGTCCAGTGCTATCCGTACATATCGTAAATAGAGGAAAAGAACATTAACAAATATTTTCACTAGTTTAAATTCATGTGGATTCTAAGTTTAAGGTTTTAGTGGTTAACACAGGACATTCAATGGAGCATTGCTTGACTGACACATGAAGAAGAAAAAAACTTAAAAAAAAATCATTCAATTTTTTCCAGAGGATTATATTCACATATTCAAGGACATTAGACTCAAATATTCACAACTGCATGTATTTTAATGTGTTCTTATTGCATTTTCCTAGAAAGGGACATCTTCAGAGTCCTTGGCACATTTCTCTACACAAAAGATGTACTAATAATGAAGTGGCCAGGCATTTCTTCAAGCAAAGGAATTTACCCAGAGCGAAACTACTTTGTTGTGTCGTCAAGAATACTGGCTTGCTGGAAACAACCAACGGTGACTCAACCATTCCCAATAAGTCCTTTTTATCTTTAATTGTTGTTAACTTTTGTATTAGCTTTTTTTATTTATTAATACAAGTACCGTTAAGTGTAATGCTTGTCGCTTTAACCTGAATCTTTAATTAGAAAAATACCTAGAAAACTTCATTTTAGTCACCTCATAGGTTTCCCTACACTATTTAGCCCTGGTAAGTATGGGTCCAATACAGACCGCAATAATCACATTCAATCAAATTACTCTAAAGAGAATTTCAACAAATTCTCAGCAAGATGAATATCAAAATTCTCTTTCTGATTATGCTACTACCGACTATAATTATGCTGCTATGCTAAACTTGGAGGATAGACTGACCTTATAGGATAGTCTTCGTCTTGGTGAAGCCACACTTAAAAAAAAAAAAAAAAAAAATAATGAAAAAAAAGAAAGGAAATCGTTGAATAGATGGTCACTGTAATCATAAACCAAAAAAAAATTAAAAAATATATATCAAATAACATACTTCTGTATGCAGTATCCGAAACTTTTCGAAAAGTTTATCCTTCTTCTCTTTGACTAGTTCAGCAAATTCCACATCGTCTAAAATGAAAAATTTACAGAAAAGATTTTTCCAAGCATAGTTTTTTAAATAGGATTGCTGTTTTGTTACTTAAAATGCACTTAAACAATGATATTAGGCTATACATAATCGATCATATAGCAGTTGCCAAATTTAGCCAAATTATTAACGTAATAACCGTAAAATTTCGCACAGAAAGAAGGTCGACCAAATCTAAGGTAATAACATGTCAGGATAGTAGCTGTATAATACACAAAACAGGTCTAAATCTTCAAAATATTGTCTCAACTTTTTTCAACCATGCTGATTCTCGAAAAAAAACCGGCATGACATAATGATGTCATGCCGGTAATAGAAGATCAATTATTGCCAATAACATTCCTTTCGCTACCACCCCTGTCAAACAATCAATCTCTGCTAGTTTGATTCCAGTTTTCAGCTTCACTCTGATTCCATTGGTATTTCTATAATTATTAAGTTTCTTTTCAGTATATTTCTTCTAAAAATATAAATTACAATTACTAAATCTTGCCAAATTTAGCTATATTTCTTGTCAAAACATGCTAAACTACAAAAATTTAGCTCACTTTCAATAAAACAGCAGAAGATGGGATTAAGGTAAAACTATTAAACCCTGAAAACTAAATAGATAAAACAGAAATGATCTACAAGTAAATGAATTTGATCTTGGAAGAGCAAAAGCAGAAACAAGAATAATGATAAAATTTCTCCTTCAAGATATTGAAAAACTAACTAGGTTTTTTCTCTTCTATTAATTGATCTTGTCCCTGGCGTTCTGGGAAGGCCTTAAATTAAAACGGACACAAGGTCTTAAATCACAACGGAACCACAATAGGTATCAAAATAAATTTGCTGAATTTTCGACTATCTAGTACAACAGGAACGACAATGAGTTTAACAAAATAATAAATAACATTACAATTTCTAAAATGTCATAATATTATTATAAAAGGAGAAATTACAGAGCAGTGCATGAAACTGTATTCTTTTAGTTATTAACTAGCATATAAAATGTCGTGGATGCTTGGAAACGCATTGTGTCATTGCTGTACCCATAAATGAGTATTTTTATATATTTCAAATTTAAAACACCTAAAGCAACAACTCTTTAAAACTTGCTTTTTTTGTCAATGCCACAACCCAAAACATCAAGTATCATGAAAGAAAATGGAAGCTTCACCGCTTAAAATTCATAGAACAGGAGAAAATTACGAAAATTCACACAAAACTTCACAAATGACTTCCTTTTGTTACCTTAGTTATACTACAGATACAACAAACATATTAATAACTGTGAGTAAACGAATAGATCATAAATAAATCTCAGCTGGGACTGCTAAAAACCGTCGGGCATAGCAAAAGGTCCACATAATTTTGATCCTCAGAGGGAGGAGCCCACAAGACGACTATTGTTCAATTTAGCTGGGGGAGGGGGCCGTCTGATCAATGTCATAGTTTTTGTCTTACTTTGTGCACAGGGGTGTCGATTTACCTTTTTATTCTGAAATACAAGATGAAAACCCTCATCGTCTTTTACATTAAGTAGAATAAAATATCCTGCCATGTAAATTTCAAGTCTCCTTTCCTGAATATACTCTATGTCTTTCTCTTACCAATGGTGCATTTGAGTCTAGGTATATTTTAGAGCTGGTTTAGGCAGTAATTCAGGGACGGGTTTAGAACAGGATTATGATTGTTTTTCCCTTCATTTTAGTTTAATAACAAATAGCAACTCTTCTCTTTCATATTTCACTTTCTTTTGCAGAAACTGAACTCTGTAGGTGTTTTTTCTTCTAGATTTTTTTGCTGGACTTACATATAATATAAATAATATGCATAGAATAAAGAATTACAATACAATCATGATAGGTCTTCAAAACACTCAAGTGAGCTACTAGTATTATATAGCCCTTCTAGGAAGACAGTTAATAAACTAACATGTAAATCAGCCAATCTGCAGGCAGAAATTGGCTTCTTACAAGCTCAAACTTGTCTGCAGACAGATATTGACTTTTTACATGCTCAAACTTGAGCATGCTATCACCAGCAGGCAAAGCACGATTGTAAGCTTATGTATCTCTCATGAAAATAAATATGCTAAAAAGAGAAAATCTTTCAGAAAGAGGAATCCATATTCTATGGTTTGTATTTGAGTGAAAATACATTCTTCTAACACTAACTATAAGAAGAAACAAAGAGCTAAATAACTAACAAAACAAGAAAAAATTTCTGCACACACCCTTAAAGAAAATCTGTAGGTACAACCAGGGGGGCTAGAGATCCTCTTCCTTAAAGCTGCAAACTGTTTTAAAAATATGTTGAAAGCAGGAAATTGAAGTTTTACTTCATTTCCTCCTATGCACCCAAGAAAATCTTGATTCTTTGACTCCGCCTCCCTTCTGAAAAATCCTGGTTGTCCCACGTAGTGCTACTGGTTGTTGCTGTTCCTTAAAAGCTATCAACTAATAGCTTTGTCAAGACGATTCTTCATATTTTTAATGAATACAATAAAAATTGGGATTCAAATTATGAAAAATTGTCGTTTTGGATTCTCACATTCAATACGGTATTAAATATCTTTGAAAAAACAGAAATGATTATTTATACTGCAAGCCTACAACCACAAAACTTGGGAAAAAACAGATACTTTGATTTCAGGCAAAAACTCACATCACAAGCAATAGCATTTTACAAAAATGTTGGCATTTTTGCAGCACACAACAAAAATTGCATTTTTTTTGCAATAATCGAAGTTCCTTTCGTAATTTACATTTTCAAATCATTCATGTACTAGAATAGCCAATAAAGTCTATAAAAAGCTTGAATTATTCACCTGCCTTCCATTGACTGAAGTTCTTTTTCATCTTCTTCATATTTGGTCCAAATGGACATCAAATTGTCAATTTTCCTTTTTGTAACTCCATCACATTCGTGTGAACGTTTTTCTAATATTTTGAATAGTCTAACGGTCAAACGTTGATGAAGCGCTGCGAGACGATAAAACAAACGGAATTCTTCCAATGTTGAGAAGTAAATTATTATTTCTTCGAAGTGTTGTCAATATTCGAAAGGTGATTATTTTGAGATTTATTTCCAACCGATTTGAAAGTAAAATTCAACAAGATAAAAATTCCGCACCTAAAAGACCAAACAGAAAATTCACCATCACTAATATAATATGCAATACCATGCAGCCTCAAGTACCATATAATTAAAGACTTAGGTAATTGAAATTAATTACTATGCATGACATTACTTGAGAAGAAAAAATAAAACTTCAACGCTGTTTACAGCTAATAGTATGAACTAAAATATCTGAGTCTAGTATTCTGAGTTCCACACTGCAATTTTTAAATTTTCTTAAATCCATGGTTACCACGTACTAATTTTATTGAAATAACAAAAAATCTACAGAAGGAAAACTCAACATAAAAGATTGAAAAAAACTCAGTGATAGAGAAGATCATATTATATTTTTGAATTAGCATAAAATGTTGTTCAAAATTTCCATAAACAACTAAACTTCTTTTATACAATGCTTCACATTCCCTAAATTCTACAAAAAAATGTACACTAAATGCTCAAGAAAATGATAAATCACATTTTTCTATTTAAGTTTAAAAAAAATACACAGATTAATCTTCAAAAATTTCCCTAAACAATTAAACTTCTTTCATATAATGGTACACATTTCCTTTATTCTATTAAAGAAATGTAGAGTATGTTAAGAAAAATGACAATTAATTTTATTATTTGGATGAAAAAAACATGAATTTGTTTCCTTAGCTATGCAGTGAAAATAAAACCTATAATAAAGTCACAGCAGAGTCTCAAACGTTTATCCCGATATACAAATCCTTTAGAAGAAAAAAAAAGCCTATTTGAGTAACAAATCTTAAAAATTTTATTATCTTCATAGCAAACAAACAGCAGCAATGCCATATGTAGGGACTAGGGACATGTTGAATTCACTTTGGAAGACAATGTGAACATTTCTAGGCAAGCAGTGAGGTGTATTTTAGAGACTGAAAGATAGCAAAGTACTGCCAAAACAAAAAATTACCAAAACCTTGTCGTATCCCACATCTGATAAGTGTAAACTAACAAACAGAGAATCAATGAATTGGAAGAAATATTGGAAGAATAAAAATTCCAGCAGCAATACAAAAACAACATAAATATTGCTGCGAACTCTGTCAAGACACTAAAGTCCAGTTACTAAAGTAACTGGAGTTTAGTTAAGTTTGTAATTGTTTTTTTTTTTTTTTTTTTTTAGTATTAATAAATTGATTGATTGATTGATTGATAAAGTAAAAGAAAAAAAAGCAATAATCAAACAACTTGAAAGCTACATCCATAAGTACCCTGCCAAAGGGGACCTTAAAGCAGAAATAAATTTTAGGTCTGGACAAAAGCTGCCCACTAAGGTGATAAATTTATGCTTACATCTATAGATCTGACGTTCAAGAAGAACAAGTAGTAAAAAAAAAAAATTTTAGGTCAGGGTACATAAGCCTTCAAAAATGGGTCAACAAAACTTCAGTTTCCAATCAGCTTGAAACTACTACGGATCAGTCCTTGGGCCAAAGTGACATCGATTGTTTGTGGAGAAGAAAAAGGACATTAGAGGGGCGACAAAGGAGCCGACAAATCTTGGTCTTTGATTTGTTGGAGACGTTTGGTCTGGAATGCAATTAAACTCAAAGGAATATAAAATGTTAATCATGGTTTAAGATTTTCCTTCTAAACTATCCACTGCAATAGTCCAGTTTATCTCCTCTTCTGATCTAAACACTATGATAAAAAATTCCTACTTCATTACATTGATGCTATAAACCATGCAAGTTAGACTGGAAATCTCCCAAATTTAAGTTATATTTGGGTAGCAATAGCCTATATCAGGTAATAGACCAACTGAACCGGTATAAGAATAACCAGACGCCATCCCTACTAGATTTGATAATCACTAACGACCCAGGATTGCTAGTGAACACAGAGTACCTCCCTCCCATTGGTACCAGCGACCACGTCTGTATCTGCCATGACTTGCTGCTTAGTCAACAAACAATTGTACTAAATGAACTTACACCAACTATACGAAAATCAGGGAGATAATACGGCCAGTAGAATTGGACCAAGTGATTGTCGAGGGAGATATTGAGCTAGTCTGGCAAAATTTCAAGAACACTCTGCTCCAAGCTGAGAGGACATGCATTTCAATTTCATTCGTGATGGCACCAAAACATTGCCACACCTGAACTGGCCTATTAAAAGGGCTATGAACAGTAAGAAGAAGAATTTTTCAATGCAAATGCACACACCATTGGGATAGCTTTGCAGGAGCAAGGAATAAACTGAGGCATCTGTCTAGGCACTTCATAGCAGACTATGAAGATAACTTGGCACTGAACATCAAAGACAACCCAAACAGGTTCTGGAGATACATATCTGCTAAAGATAAGAACAGGCAAACTATTCGATTCCTGGTCAACCCTGAAGGAAAAAAGCTGGAAGATCCTGAGGACATGGCAAATTTGCTGAACAACACATTTGCATCCAACCTCTCAGTGGACCCCACTGACGAGCGACCATGCCCTGCCCCCAGGGTGGTCGAGCACCCATTGCCAAAAATTTACGTCACAATGGACGAGATTAAGAAAAGGCTGAGTAAACTAGATCCCAACAAAGCTAAAGGCCCAGATGGTACACATCCGAGGCTCCTTAAAGAACTTGCAGATACAGTAGCCAAGCCGCACTGGTTGCTATTCAAGCCGGCCCTTCAGACTAATAGCCTACCTTCAGATTGGTGGACAGACATAATTACTCTGATATTAAAGAAAGGATCTAGAACCCAGCCTGAATTACCAAACCATTAGCCTGACCTTGGCTGTGGCCAAACTTATTGAAGGGATAGCCATTGATGCAATCATAGTGCATATGACCAAGAATCGCCTTCTTTTTGGTGGTCAGCATGGCTTCAGAAAAGGCATGTCTATCAAAACAAATCTAATACCAGCTTATGAATCTATAACTGATCTGCTTGAGCATGGTTTTCCAGTCAACATGCTCCTACTGAATCAAACTAAGGCCTTTGATAAAATATCTCACTGCTACCTGATGATCAAGCTGTCAGTATATCAGATAAACAATGATGTTGCCCAGTACAGCTTCCTATCTGGCAGAATCCAGATTTTTACTGTATATGATGAAAGAGGTGACCTCATCTATTCCACACCAGTTAACATTAAGTGTGGTGTCCCCTAAGGGATCAAACTAGGGCCAACACTGTTTAACCTCTACGTAAATGACGCTCCTGAAGTGGTCAAGAATAACTTGGCACTGTATGCAGACGATTCCAAACCATTTGGTTCAGCAGCCTCAACAGAAAATTGTTCCTCTCAACAAGAAGATCTCAACAATTTCTGTCTGTGGGCAACAACCTGGACGCTCTGCTTCAACCATGCAAATACAAAGCACTGCATTTTGGTCCAAACAACCTGTGCCATAATTATGACATGGTTGGCTCTACAGGTGCTGATATACCCATTCAGAGTGCCAAGGAAGAGTGTGGTCGTGGGGTAACCATTGACAATAAGCTTAAACTTCATAGTCGCTGTTGGAACCAAGCAGCTAAGGCAAACAAGGTCCTTGGTCTGATCAAGCATTCAGTGACAAGTCACCAACCAAGAGTTATCAAGAAGCTTTACACAGCCCTTGCTCATCCCCATCTTGAGTTTGGCATGACGGTTGCCAACCCGCACTTTAACTATGACATCGAGATACTTGACAAGGTCCAGCATATAGCAACCAAGGTTCCTTTTGCCAAACAACAAATCTCCTACAAGCAACAGCTAGAAAAGCTTGACCTGACTATCCAAACATACTGTAGAAAGAGAGGAAATGTCAACCCCACATTTAAGATGATGACCAGTGACACCATTAAGCTTGTTTTTGATCACAGTGAATACACCAGAACACAAGGAAACCCTAAAAAACTGCATCAAAAATTTAGCAGAATGCATGAGAAGCTCAACTTCTTCACCGATCGCGTTGTTCCACTGTGGAACTCACTCAGCAGATCTAACATGTCTGCCAGATCAGTTGACATCTTCAAGATTGGTGTTGACCATGATTGGAGCAGCAAGTCATGGAAAACTCAGTGGGACAAACCAGTATCATTCAGCAGGGTCTACTAGGTGAAAATGCTTAGTTATGGCACTGTATGCAAACTACCAATTGTCACCCTCTACCACCTGGCACACTCATCCAAAGTTGCTGTTGTGCAGTGGCCTCAACTTTAAACTGCCCAGGTAATGGCTGGTGCAGGCCAGGCATATATCTGGAGGGTGGCTGCTACCAAGCAGGTTTAAATTGCAGAGCTTACACTGCCTGAGACACCTGCCCTTTTAGCCCTCAAACACGTCTGGTCAGCAGTACATATAGTGGCACCCAACAATGAAACCAAACTGTCCTGTATATATGTATACAGTGATGATCCACTCATGAACTGTGGCATGAATATTGAGTCAACATTACCTGGTGACATCTAGAGGTTCTTCAACCTTAGTTGCTAGAAGATGCAATTTAAGGTAATTTAAGGTAAGTACAGTGGGTGGCATTGGGCAAAACTAGACCATTAATGGCACACTGCAACTTGCCATACTGTACTCTACCAACTGGCCACACTTCATCCAAAGTTGCTGTTGTGCTGTAGCTTCAACTTCAGACCATTGGTGTATGCTTACTGCAGACTTGGGACACGCCTTGATGGTAGCTGCTAATTATGGGTTATATTGCAGAGCTTGACAAATGTCTAGTCAACATCAAACATCATTGTGGATATTTTTTGAGGAAATCATTTGTTTAGTTTATTCAATAATTGTGCCAAAATCATCACCCACAGTGATGTCTACAGGTGCAGTTTTGCCTTGTCACTTACAAGTGCAATTGAGGTTATGCAAGTATTGTGAACCAACAATTACTCCACAATGCTAAAAGAAGAAAACAAAGCTAACTTAAGAAAACAGAAAAAAAAATCAGCAATTTTGTATGTAAATATACACAAGATTACATAACTGACATAGGGGCAAGGTGAACACACTACTTGATTCCTTTTTTAGGCTACACTCTTTTCAAACATAATAAGCAGTTCACTTGTGAATGCACCCCCACCCTCCCCCTTAGGGTCCCAAATACAGCCCAGGAAATAGGATATAGAAAAACTAATGTAAAGATTAAAACAATAAAATTTTTACTTTACAATATACATTTTTTTTTTCTAATCAGATTATCATTTTTCTTTCCATTAGTAGCAAAAATTTGTTTTGGCTACAGAGAAGATAACTGATTTAATATAGGAGCTGTAATGTACAACTCAGTTGAAGTAATGAAGAAATACATTAGGCTATTATAGCTAAATATAAGACCACCATGGGGGACATACATCTGCAAATGAACTAATTATTATATTTATATTAGTAGCCAAAATACATTTTTTTTTTCTAATCAGATTATCATTTTTCTTTCCATTAGTAGCCAAAATTTGTTTTGACTACTGAGAAGATAACCGATTTAATATAGGAGCTGTAATGTACAACTCAGTTGAAGTAATGAAGAAATACGTTAGGCTATTAGAGCTAAATATAAGACCACCATAGGGGACACACACCTGAAAATGAATTAATTATTATATTTTAAAAAAGCAGAAAAAAGGAATCAATTAGGTAGGATATTCATCTTGCCCCTATGTCAGTTATTGAATCCTGTAAAGGCTATACTTACCCCCCCCCTCCCCCTTTTTTAGCCTGCCGCTATATTTGGCCCCCAATTCGGGGGGAGGGGGGTCAGGGTATATTTGAAGATAGTTAAAAGGCACACTAAATTGTGCAATAGTCTTTCAACCAGCTCGCAAATTAAATACCTTGTTGATTTGAATTGATGTCACTTCTCATCTTCAAGGCCCTTATGACCAGATTTTTTGTGGTGTTAATTCTCTTACTTAAATTTCTAGTAAACTCCCAACTACAGTAAATTAAAGGACAATGTTAGGCACAATTTTATAGATACATCACTACACATTTCTGAGTTGATCAGTCTTTCAAAGAAATTCCAATATAAGTTCAATTATTGTTAATGAATGTTCACAATTCCAAGTAGCATGATTTATCTGCATTGGTAGGCCATTCACTGCAGAAAAAGCCTGAATTTTCATCATATAATTTTGCTATGATGGACAATTGGATATAATATGCTCCAATGTTTCATTTATTCCACAATTCCTTCACAATCAGGATTTTCCCCATGAAAGCTTCCTGTACAAAAATGTCCTGACCTTAAACAGAAGGCAGCTCTTTTTCTTTGTTGGTTAAGGTGAAGGTAAATTTCCAGATTTGATTTGGTTATCATGAATTTGCAATTCCCTATTCTGATTGTTACTGTATTATATATTAATAGCTGGTCATTACTTGTAATCTTTTATATTATGTTGACAATTTGGTGTGTCTGGTATCAAAAGTTCACCATCCACTATAGCTTCTTTTGCAAGTTTACATACATCCTAATTACTAGGTATCCCATCTTGACCAGGTAACCAGTGTAAAAATATAGACCAACCACTATTCAATGAATCCAGCACAAAAGAATAACTTTTGAGGGTTTCCAAACTTTCATTCTTTTTATGGCAAAATTCAGAATTGCTCTTAAAAGACCTTTAGAGTCACAAAATATTACATATGGTGCATACTTTTGGATGTAACTTATAATTACTTTTATGGCAGTTTGAATTACAATACACTCTGCCTGAAACTGAAGAGAATGGGGGAGACAACACTTTTTGCTTATTTACAAAGTAGGTATTAAATAAGCCAAACCCACTCCCTGATTGTCCTTTGAACCATCAGTGAACACTAGGATACAATACTTGCATTAGGAGTCTGCACATTTCTTAAATGTAAGAGGTGCATGTGTATTTTTGAATGCAGGAAGTTCAGTACTTCATGTTTTCAATGTCCAGGGAAGAATTTGTATCACAATAAAAATATCCAATGCCATTGTTAAGTTCAGTCTAGCATTTACTTCTTGTAACAGTGAAAGAGCAAATTCCATACAATACTGCTTATTCCTTTTTCTAGCTGGATTAGTTGTAAGTTTTTTACCAGTCTTAATGGTTCTGATTTTAATAGCATTACAATCACTGATCAAAATCTTTTGAAAATAGTGTGGTGCTTAAGTTTTCATACAAGTTGGAATTAATGGTACTCTAACCTCACTGTGCAAAAATTTTGTTGTTGTTTTCCTAGCTCCAAAGGCAATCCAAAGTGGTGAAATTTAGATTGTTTCAAGTTTTCCAGAGAGCTAATCCCTGACACAACCATATATCTGCAAACCATATTCAATTTTAAAGTGAATGTATTTCCAGTAGAGTTCCACATGGAGAGGAGCTTTTACTCCATGCTTAGGGCCTGTAAGTATTTTCATCATATTCAGTCTTTTCTTGCATGTTGTGCTTACATCACTAATATTGTTTATACAAGATAGCTTAGATTCAATTTCAAAGCCCAGAAACTTGGTCCCTTCTTAATTTGTTGGCCATCTAGAAATAACACTGGCTTTGTCACAAGTTTTTATTTGTGATTGACATTGCTACTATTTTTTTTATAGGAAAACTCAATGTAACCATTGTGGGCACATGTTTCCAGAGCTGGAAGTGAACTTTGTAAACTATCTTTTAATTCTTCAACTGTTTTTTCCATGTTCACTACCTCTGTCCTTCATTGTATTGTGCAAGGATATAGTTTTTGAACTATTTTATACTGAAGCAAAATTTCCTGAATACAGAAAATTTTGCCATTATCATCACCAATATAATTATGGAAAGACTTCTTTTTTGTTTCTAAGAAATGATTGCAAGTTCCATGTTATAATTTTAATATTATTAACTGTCCTACCCATTGCTGTGAGTATTTAAAGTGTATTATTGTGAATATGACAACTGATATATTCTGCTGTCCTGTATTTGAAACATTTCAGGTGTCATAGCCAAGGCTCAAACAAAAAGGCATGAGAATATTTGCTGCTAATGCATTATGGTTACTTTTTTGACTTAATGAGCTGTTTCTGAAGAATTCTTTGCACAATGCTTATGTATATGATGTATGTGCTTGTGCATTTGAGTTGAATGAGCATGCTTGTTTCGTATTTGTTGCTATCTGCTATGTTGGACATCATCCTATTTTGCTGCTTAATTGAACATGTTGAAAAGCTTGTTTTGTGGTTTGCTAACTTGTTTTTGCAATCATTTGTTGTACATGTTGAGAATAAGAGTTATTGCTCAAGAGTTAGATGCTCTACATTAATTTTTTAACTTTGACATTTAAAACGTTGAAAAAGAGATCTTTGATATTGAAATACATCCCTGATTTTGCCAGCAACAAAACTATTCCTGGCAACTTAGAGGCAAAGAATAAAATCCAGATTGATAGGCTTAGAGTTCTTTCTTTTTCAAGCCTATCAAATATATAAAATATTTTCACTTGAACAATTTCTACTTAGCTTTGCAGGCTTGCCAGAATATTTTTATCAGTATAGTCTTTTGAGAAACCTTTGATTAGGCTACTTCTCTAATACTTCTTTTCCTTTGGGTAGCTTCAACTGATATTTTATATATTTCTTCCAAGTTGAGTATTTTTGTTATGGCACTTTTTGTTTGACATTAAATTGTGATTTGGATCCTGTCTTTTGAACATAGGAATTGAAACTCACATTTTCTAGTGTCTTTAATATGTCTCTGGCTATAATATTGTTATTAGCTTTTGGGCTCTCTTTAGCCTGATAAACTGCCAAAATTCAAAATATACCAGGCATTACATTTAATATTTTGCACCAAACAGCCCAAGGAATTTCTTTTTTTGAGGAGATACAGAGATTTACAGGGAAATCCCCCAAAATCTGGGGAAATTAGAAGCCCTAAACAGAAGGCAACTAATGAGTAATGGGCCAACAAAAAGTATTGCAAGAGAGAGGTGATATCAAGATCTCAGCTACCATTCTTGGGAGACATCTGGCAGCTTACAAGTGGCTAGAGAATTTCTATGTTGTTTTAAAATCACTTTTCTATGAATAGGTAGCATAGCAGTAAAGTGTATCTGGCACTTAGACATTAATACACATCAGTCAAGTATTTGTTAAGAAAAAAATTGACCAGTATTTTTTCTTGCACCTCTTGGCATTGTGGGCCACTAGAGCAGGCCTAAGCCCAAATCCTGGCATGATTGTTCCTTAACCAATAGCTTTGTGATAATTGTTTCTCTTTTTTAAGGGAACTCTACATTCTCAAAGTTGGGGATTCTTGGTCTTTTCACCAAAGCATTCCTGTTTGGGGTAAAGTTCTATGAAATCATATTATTGAGTTAGGACTAAAGTGAATACACCATTTGATGCCTTTTTTTATGCTGATTACAAATATAATAAGCATTTCTATCGGAAACGAATTTCAGCCCCCCCCCTATATAGGCTATACCTAACCTAACCCTGAATTGGCCTATATAGGGGGGGGGGCTGAAATTCCTTTCTGATAGAAATGCTTATTATATTTGTAATCAGCATAAAAAAGGCATCAAATAGTGTATTCACTTTAGTCCTAACTCAATAATATGATTTTGTAGAACTTTACCCTGTTTGGTGATAAGGTTGTAATATCAGCTAGGCCTAATGGATTTATTGTTTCTATTATCTCAATTCTCTCTGCCACTATTAGATCAACTGTTCTCATATCAGCCTCATCAATCTGGGGAAAGTTGGTATTATTTAGACGGTGGACAGTTGGAGACTAGGATTGAAAAAGGCAGAGCCTATAATTATTGGGATAGACAGGCACCTGCAAGATAGACTAAAACATTGAAGGGTATGCCTAAATTTTTTGTTGTTCATATTATTCACTTATGAATAAAGTAAAAATACTACTCAATACATTTTTTATGCTCCATTCAAATATAATAATCACTTTTGCTGCAAATTAATTATAGCCTACCCCTACATATACCAAATCAGGGTATAGCCTATACATTTGCACATTACGGGTAGCGGTAATGTTTAAAATTACCTCTTACTTGCATCAGAAATAAATTTACACTCCTCCCCCTAATGTGCAAATATATATTCTTAATTGGTATATATAGAGATGGTAAAATACTTTTACCTACCTAAGGGCTTTCAAATTTTCACTTTTTACCTTCCCAGATGTTGCCAAGTTGTCAATGAAGATTTTCATCCAACTTCTTCAACTGAAATTGTGCCACAAGAGACGAAATCGTACACTTTAGAAGAGGGTTTCAGTATAATTTGTTGAAAATGGTTTCATAGCTGATTTTTGACGTTAGGCCTTTCATCGGAAATTTTGGGTATTAAGGCGAGTGATCAATAAAGCAAAAATGCTGTTAGCGTCGTATAAAGAACTTATTATCACCTACAGGATAGTAACGAGTGTCAGCAGCTAAAATGCGAAACATATCAGTAATCATGCCATAAAAAGCGCTATCACCCAGGTGCTGTTGGGTTCACTGACTAGCTTACTGATGAGTGGCTTCACGGACTGGGCTACCCACAACTTATCAGTTACGTGTTTACTGCATAATTTGTTGGTCATCTTGCATAAGTTCTTGGTTGGATCTACTAATCATAATTAAATTAATTTAACAGAAGTATTTTGACTAAGTTGCACAAGAGAAAATTTAGTGCATGTTGGTCACTTTGTTCCTGTTTCTCCTTATAGCCCGGGTATTTTGTATTTCCTTCCACAATTTTCGCGACTCAAATACAGAACTATTTTCAAGGGAGGTTTCTGATTCTTTGAAACAATCCGTTTGGCACAGAGAAGCCTGTTTAAGATAGTGAAATCAAGACAAAATCTCTAATGGTATGCATAAGCGTATTCAGTCCACTTTTTTGCGAAATATAATTATGATTACCATCTAAAAATATTTGTTTTTTGCGTCGATTGCTATATTTTACAAGTTTTTTAGTCCATTAGTATCGAAACTAGAGATTCTGCATTTACGTATAGAGTCCTATTTCAACCATTTGTAATAAGGCATAAACGTATTTTGTCCACGTACACCGACCCTCTTCCCCAGACTGAACATATTTTTGCATTTTCATGATTTAAAAAAGTAGGACTGACCAAATCTGGTTTCATTTGCATCATCAGTACTGCTGTGAAGAAAAAGACGTTAGTCAAATATTTCAAGAGATTTCGCTTATGTAAACATCATAGGTTAGGGCTTCATCTTTTTGTGTGAGCTGGGTATCAAGCAGATTCTAAGTGTTCAGCCAGCTGTCTAGCTCAAGAAACCAAACTGAGTTGGGAGAACGTTTGCCCTACCAGATTGTGACCTGGGTTTGATCTGGTGGTGATGGCCTAAAGATGTACACAACACCTAAAAAAACTTGGAAATTGCAATAACATGCCAAGGTGCTAATATCTGAGGCAAGTAGTTAGGAGTGATCTATATTTTTTCATTTGCTCTGTGAAAAAATGTGTAATATGTAGAATGGATTCCTCTCCCACTGAGTGCCTCTGGCCATTCAGACTTCTGAAATTGCTATTCTGCTGCTATTTTGGTTTGGTTCTGTATCCTCATATTTTTTCTTATTTGGATTCTCATTAGCTAACCATTGACCAATCAAGATACTTCTGATGTGACTGCTAATTATTTCTTTCCACCAATTGTATTATTTGCCAGTAAATGACATTCTTAAATACACCACTATTTAAATACAACTTGCTATACCAAGCATTCAGGATCTTTGGATTTAAAAAAAAACTTTCTAACGCAAGGGTTAAAGGGTTAACGCAAATGTGTTTTGGGGAATGATGGGAGGGGGGCAGTTGCTTTCCTATCACTTTCGACTATGAAAAAGGGCACTAGCCACTCTAATTTCCAATCAAATGAGCCCTTTTTGAAGTTTCTACGACAACTCCTTCGATACAAAGTGCCCTGGTATGGAAAAACCAAAAAAAAAAAATAATACATTGTGCCAACATCGTTCTTTACTTAGGCAGCGCGATTGCGCTGCCTATGATTAATTTTAAAAACTTTTCCACAAAATAAGTTTTTCAAAGAAAACTAAATAGCTCTATGCAACAAAATTGAGCAAAAATAAAGTCAAATAATTTTCCAAGCGTAAAACTTCCAACCCAAAACGAACAGAAATTACAATAAATAACCGAGTCAAACTCAAAACGAGGAAAAATTGGGATAAGTAGGGCTGATACCCCTTATACCTTCTTGAGAATAGAACATAACTTGCACTTTACTGACAAAAAAACTAATGACCATGAATTGTCAGTTTAACATGCGTATACTGGTATTTATTCCTTAGAGTTTCAATAACTTTAGTTTATTAAAGTCAAAAAAGTTAAAACATTTAAAATCTATTTTGTTTTCAGTAAAGTGCATATTATGTTCTGGTCTTAAGAAGGCATTGGGGTATGGTAATAGTGGTAGTACTAGCAGAAGGAGTAGTATTATGCCTTTGATCAGCTGAACATCCATCTTATCAAGTCCTGGAAGGTTTAACTTATTAAAATTAGCTATTGCCAGGACATTGCTGATATGTCCTGTTGATAAACTGTATTTTCATTTACTTTTTGAAATTTCCATCTCAATGCTCTTAGCCTTACAAGTAGTTACAATAGAAGCAGTAGTTGAAGTAGCACTCGTAGTAGTAGTAGTAAATGTAGCAGTGATAGTAGTATTATTAGTAGCGTGCACATATTGTCTTTTTGTCAGATGACCTTCCTCTTGAGAGTTCCAAATTCACAGGTTAGTGAATTTAGAGCAGGGCCCTTCGTATCGAAAAAGTTGTCGTAGAAACTTCGAAAAGGGCTCATTCAATTGGAAATTGGAGTGGCTTTTGCGCTTTTTAATAGTCGAAAGTGATTGGAAGGCGAGTAACACCCCTTCCACGCCCACCATTTCCCAAAACACATCCAATCAAAATTTTGAGATAGCCATTTTGTTCAGCATAGTACGCTGAACCATTTTGCTCCAGATAGAAATTATGTTTTTGAGGAAGACACTCCCCCACAGCCCTAAGGGCAAGTGTTGTTAGTTATGCCCTGGGGACATATAAGGTCCTTCTGATACTTCTGATATCAAGATACTTCTGATGTGACTGCTAATTATTTCTTTCCACCAATTTTATTATTTGCCAGTAAATGACATTCTTAAATACACCACCATTTCAATACAACTTGCTATACCAAGCATTCAGGATCTTTGGATTTTAAAAAAACTTTCTAACGCAAGGGTTAAAGGATTTCTTATAATTGGAGATCCCTGAAAATTACATCATCATAATATGTATAGTTTGCTATGGGCAAGGGGACTGCTCTCCGGACCATCATTGAAGGAATTTGAATTTGAAGGAATGTTTCATCATTGGAAGCATCTGAAGGAACGGGGTTTGAAAAAGAACCAAGATGTATCATTACTCACCCTGACAAAAGAATCTAGAAATCGAAACCAGATAGAAGAGGAAGGAAACCGAAAGGCATCACTCGTGTGGAGAGAAAGAAGCTTGTGCATTCAGGAAAGGGGTATACAAGCTATAAATTCAAAAACTATGACACCAGAAAGTCTGAGAGTCTAAAAAACTGTAAACTACATTGTAAGCAAAGAATAACTGACAATGTCCGAAAAGATTTGTTTATGTCATTCTGGGACAGTGTAGACAAAATGCTGCGACAGATCTGCCTCATATTATAATGCAAACCAAATTCTAAAGCATTCAATAAAGAAAGGAGAAAATCTTAGAAAAAGCCCAATCATTTTGTGCATTATTTGTCAGATGACCAAGTTAAAAACAAAATGTTTGCAGGAAGTGTACAGTTCATGTTATCTCTCATAAAGAAACACGATCCTGTAACTAACTCTGGCATGAAACAAAAGAGGACAAAAGGGCTAGTGAGGCGGCATCATGCTTTATCCTCAGCCTCTCTAATCTTGCTGAGCATTTAGAAACTGTGACATTTTATTCTGACACCTATGGCTAAAAAAAGAAATATGTTTGAGTCGACTACATTTTCTTAGTACACATCTCACTTAGCCGGGAGCAACCTGTCACATATCAATGAGAAAAAAAACAGAGCTAGATCAGATCCACTATGTGTGACAGTGACCATGCTCGAATCAAACGGGCAAAGAAAACATCTGATATCCCTGTCAGAATCCCAAGAGCCTGGGCCGACGTTGTTTCGTGTGCCAGAGGTAAATTTCCAATGGTTACACATGAAATGAAGAAAGAAGAACCACTTGACTGGAGCGAATTTTCTTTTTAATAGATGTGGACCAAACGATGCGTAGATACCATAGTTTTTCGTGGCTAAATATATGTTGTATTTGGTATGAGAAACATTCTGGAATTTTAAAGTTTATAGCAAACTTGGAAAATGAAGAGCCGTTTTGAGTAGTGAACTTGCTAAAAAGAGGAGGAATAACAACGAAAGTACTGAGGCTTAAATATCCAAATGGGTATCAATAAGCAAATAAGAATCAATAAACAAACGTCAATCTTATACCGCTGTTACCAATACTTATTGATTAGCAGCCAATAATTCTTTCTATAAGAAATTCATGTACGATACTTCATCAGTAGACTTCGTGACTAAAGAATCAGAGCCCCTTGAAGAGTAGTGAGCCGGATACTTCTCATACTTATGTGTTCTGACTTATATGTGCATATGATCTTTTATTCCACGAAGAAACCAAAACAAACAGAAAACATTTCTGGATTTTTGCACCTGATATTCGATATTGACTTCTGGCTCTTGCTAAGTTTATACTTTTGTTTAAAAAAAATAAATAAAAACAAATTAGGTGAATTAAACAGATTTGTACGATTTATTTTTTTCTATTTCTTGTAAAATCACATTATGATTAAGGTCTTTACTCAATTTCCTAGAAAATTATATGTAATAGACTAATTTCAACATTGCCACTGGCAAAAAAAGGTAATGTTTGCCTAGTTAATTGTTTTGAAAATAACCTTTAACCATATTCTGATTTGTAGGGATTTTTAAAGTTTATTTTCTCTCTACTGTAAATCGGAAAAAATGGAGTGAGAATGTTTATTTATAACGGTCCGGATTTCTAATACTGGATTTGTTCTAATTAACAGCTGAGAAATTTAGCTCAGCTGCCTCGGAAGCGTGTGGGAGAAAAAGAAGGCTCAGGGTGAAATAACTGATCAGAGAAAAACACTTTGGCCCATGAACATCTTTTTGCCTCGAAACCCGAGTCCAAACCGTGGATGGATCTGAGTTAATCCAATGAAAAAAATTTGTTAAATTGCACAAAAGGCAAATGAAAAGGAAAAAAAAAAAACAAAAACAAAAATATAACCGATACAAAATTCATATACTAATAATGTCTAATATAACAATGTTCACCATGAAATAGCAAACTAATCAAACAAATGTAGGACACATCAGATTGTCTCTTTCGTATTTCACAATGCAATAAAGCAACAGCAAGGCAGCAAAGTTACAGTTGTTTGTTATAAAGAGACGCAGTTAGACGACCTTATTGAACAAAAATGTTATTCTTAGAACTTTCAAAAAATAATCTTGAACACAAACTGTGGCTTGGAAACTTATTTTCAAAATACTGTCTCAACTCTTTCCTTAATTTTTAGACTAAAAATATTGCAGAGAGGATTCCTATCTAAAATTTGGCAAAATGATGAAACCTTGGTAAATTTAATGTATGGGACAGAAACCATGCAGGAACAAAATTTATATTTGGTTCTCTATTCAATGTTCTTCCCTATCCAATTACTTTTGTTGCAATTATGCTCAACACAATTTACAATAGTTTACTGATTTTTTCGCATAATATTTGACATCGTGAACTTACTGTTGATAATGAGAAAACCCAAAAAGTAATAAAATAGGCAGCACATCTTGTATATAGAATAGAGAAATGTTTTGCATCATAAGAGAGCACACAATTATGATTGCAGTGTGAACGGAAATTAAATGATATGCTTGTTTTTTCCTATCCTTTTTTCCCCTATAGATTCAATTCGAAAGATTTTAGTTTATCACACAAAGCATGGTTTATTTTATGTACCCTTGTAAATAGAACATACAATTTTCTGTTAAGCATGACTGATCGGGATACTTAATTAGTTTTGTCGGCACGTCAGAGATGGCTACGGTGGTCAACATAAATAAGATACTTACAATCAGATTTTAGTCGGCTAACTTCAACACCTTATTTTTTTTTTTAATTCTGGCACCAAAATACAACAAAACCAGCTAATGTTTGAAAAAAGGCGGGGTATAAATGATTTTGTGCAAATACAATTGCACCGTCCAAGAAGAAGAAGATACCATTTGGTAGACTTGGTAGGTCACGCCAGTATAAAAAGTCGGATACCCGCTGCAATAGCATAATATGAAAAAAAGAAAAGAAAAACATGAATTTTTAGGTATACAAAATAAACCTATAATCTAATTTGGTTTTATAGGTCAGGAAGTGTCGCTGGTGGAAGCAAAATGCAATTCTCCCATGCACTAATTCATAAAAGAGAAGCTTTTTTCTTTATTTTTTCGACAAACAGTTGTAATTACATTCGTTTTAATGTTTTGCCTAATCAGCAAAATATTTCAATTCAATCAGAAAAAAAGTAAAAGTAGTAGCTCCTACCAATAAAACCTACCAGGTGTATGTATACACCTACATAGGGACTGAGATGCATAGACATTTTTCGATTTATTTTGTAAAAAAGGCACAAAGAAAAATTTATAGGTCAGTTGTCCTCCTCCAATTTTCTTAGATCATTCAAACAGATTGATAAAGAGATAATTTCTTATTTTATTATCTATTACTTAATATTATAGCCTTTACGAGATAAAAATATTTTAGGATGATTTCTTAATCTCAGATTTAAATAGCAAAAAACTTTAATTTTGCAATTTCGTCTCGTACCTCTAGAATACGTCAAAATTACCGTACATGTTTTATTGATTTCAAGTCTTAATCCCAGAATTTTGGAGTTTTAACTTTTATGCTTTTTTCGATCACTTAAAAATGTTGGCCAAGAAGTAATTTCCGGTTTACTTGTAAATTATAAGTAGAATTGCTTACAATGGTAGCTGACAGATTTTCAGGGGGCTTCTAGCTCACTCAGAATGGTATACCTTTACGACCAGCTTTTCGGAAGGTTACTCCCTGGATGTTGTACCTGGGCCTTCTTTCTATTAGGTGATGCCACATGTTTTCTTGTTCTATACCTCATATGCCATTTTTCGTGTAACATGTGTCTTCTGACCTTTTAGTCTGAGACCTAAAATAGATTATTTTTGACATCCCTTTGCGAACTTAGACCCCTGCAAACACATTGTTTATGAGTTTGCAGATTAACCCCAAGATAGGCCATTTCTAAGATATTTAGTCTGCCTAGGAGAGATTTTATGTTTATTGAAATATGTAGTTATCCCACACACAGAATTTTCTCTTGCTAAATGTTTAAAAATAAATATTTCTTAGAATGAAGACTTCTAGGAAAAAATACCTCCCATTTAGAAAACTTGCGTATATTTAATAATTGGCTAAGAAGGGAAAAACAGTTTCTCGCAAACTATTGACTGTTGCTGTTGAAAAACTTTTTTTTATAGAATCGGTCCCGAAAGAGTATAATATTTTTGATAGTTTTCCGAGGACCATCTCCCTCCCATTAAAAAGGGCGGTATGATTCATCTGCTGACCCTACCTTAGGAAATTCATCTACAACTTCAAGTAAAACCAATACCCCAGATTTAGGCCATTCACCGTATTCCCGTCTCGCAACTACCTACAACAGCCAGTTCAGCTATAGTCAATTTATCTTACTCCCCTCTTTCAACGACTCCCTACAACCGCTAACCCAGTTGCAAGGGATTTACCCTATGATGCAGAAATTGATTTATTAACTAAAAAAGATTTAGAAAAATTGTGTTTGAATGGGAACTCCATAAGCGCCGAGTCAGCTATAGGTCATTTGTACTCTCTTCCAACAAGCTACTTATTTAACAATGAAGTTCAATATGACTTTGAAGACATTTTTCAACAGGTTACGAATGAAACTTTCCAGGACTTTAGTGTTAGCCAGTATATTTGAGCAGGCCCAGTCCCCCCAAGTGATTATAATGATGTTTTCACCAAAAGTGATAATTTTGAAGAGAGTCAGTTCATTATTCCCCTCCCCCTGAATTTCAAGACGGTTTAATGCCATTTTCATCACAAGTGACAATATTGAAAAGAGTGAATTCACTAGTCCTTCCTGAATTTCAAGAGCCTTCATCCCGTGTGATTCATGATTTAGAGTCAGGTAATGCTGTTTATAATCGATTTGGAGGGAGAGAGACTAACTCAAATCCCTTTTTCTCAAAAGAAGACGCGTTTAAAGGATATTAAAGATTCTATAAGTTCCATTTTTCGTGTATGGGCAATGCTCCTTGCTAAAAACTAGATAATTTTTTTTTTTTTTATTTTACAATTCTTGATTGAGCCTTTTTTCCATGTTTTTCTATTGTACCCAAATCTATTTCTAATAGCCAAAGTTCGAACAAAGCTGCTCTAAGTTTTACTAATTCGAGTGCCGCTAAAAGCGAAGTCCATTTACTTTCCTCTTCTAATACAGTCATTGCGATTTTTTTTAATTTTACAACCTTATTTAGTGTCCTCGACCCAGTTTTTTCCGCAATGCCACCAGTTGTGGTAAAGTGGTTTTTATGTTATTAAGGTGATGTTCTGGTTGTTGCCTTTATTCTCCCTTTATAGAGGAGATAATCTATGTCCCTATGGTAATAAAACTTTGGTAACGTGCCCTAGGCTATGACCTGACTAATGAGGCGTACCAGCTGGGTATATTCGAGAGACTAAATGTAGATTGTAGGGAGGTTGGCTATAATAAAATACTTTTATTCAGTTAACATACACTAGTACAAGGTTTAATAATAAACATATATTCTGCTGGGACTGGTTGCCCCAGGTAGACCACAAGTACCAGAAACCTACAATAATATATAATAAGATGCTTATACACTTACAATAATCCGACAATATTCCAAGGTATTTCTAAATCAACGGACCAGAGGTCAGTCCGGCATAAAATTAGTATCAGGCCACCCCTTCCCATAAAATGTATCTTTTATACATTTTATCAACCACACATTAAATAAACCTTATCGGGGCCCACTGACGTACATAGCTAGGAAGTGTTAATTTCTCAATTTTCTGTCAAGCATAAACTTTCCAGGATGCGTTCCTTATCTTAATAAGAAGTGGTATTTCTAAACTTTTGTATTTGCGTCTTAATAATTTTACTAAATTACAAATTGACTTAATTAGAAAGCGTCACCATATATCATAGGCTGATCATTGCTCTGAATAGGAAAATTTAGATGCAAACGCAATGCCCGTATTTAAATGTATTTAGATTACTGTCATGCATAAAAATTTGCTGACACATATTTTGGTGTGAGACACATCATGTAAATGCATTATATATGTCTGTATTTTCAGTTTGGTCATATAAGAGAAAAAGCGCTACATTCAGTGTAGCACGTGGTAGCCCACACAACAAAAAATAGTGCTAAAATAGAACTATCGTGCTAAAGGTGGCAACCCTGCATGTAACTGTATCACTATCCTTGTGCTACTGAACATAATCTACAACTAAGAGAACGACACAAGCCGCGCACCGAATTGGGTACAATTTGTTCGGAAAATGTCTCGTGTTCCGGCTAATATCGTTACCGCTAGTTTGTTATCGAGCTAAAAGTTTTTTTCTTAGTATTTATTCTCGTCCTTTTTGTTATCTCCAAATATTCATTTCATGGTTATGTTTTTGTAATCTTCTAATATATATACTACACTTTTCCCGAAATAAAGTTAGTCACTCAAAATTAGTAAACAGGTTGCTCGATGATCTTTGAGTTGTGTGTGGTTGTCGATCACTGGCCTAGATTTTAATGTCTTTCTAAATTAATTTTTCAGGCTAACACAGAGCACAAGTCGTATGATTCTAGGGGAATAAACCATAAAAAGGGGAGTTGGCCGAAAGAGGTCAATCCATCAGACGCAGAACTAGTTGGACGTTTCAGAAAAAGAATTGAAAAAGATGATAATTATACTGTGTCTGTTTTAAAACAAGCCAAAGTAAGTACCTTTTTTCAATTGAGAGTACCACCAATAAAAAAGAAGAAGAAACCTAAATCAAGTTGGAGTACCGATATGCATTATTTCTTAAAATTAAATGTCAATAGCCTATGTGGGCTGAATTTGCATTTCAGATTCAAACCTAAAAATAAATATAGTAAAAAACAAATATTGAAACATTAGTTTCCAAATTTGGGGAAAATAACTAGGCAAATGGGAAGTCGCCCAGAGGCTCTATTAGTAAAATAAAGGAATTTTTGTTTCCTTTTCTCAAGAGTGACCAGATTGGCTATGCAGAAAAGGGATGTTCAAGGCATAGCCAAACACTATGGATCGAGAACTAACCCACCCAGAGGAAGGTCTCTGACCCTCGAGATAAAAAATTTAGAGCTCTATAGCACAATTACTTTGCTTAAGATTTAAGCTGTATCTAATGTACCCGAATTGAGTTCGGATGAGCGCTATCTGTTAGACAGCTCCTTCGAAATGTCAGGATGCTGAATAAGACAGGCGTAAAGAAGATTGAAAACAATTATTAACAATGGTAGTAGAAGTAATTCCTTCAAACATTATTTACATATAAAATGCAATAAGAGGGGCATGAAGATAGAGATAGAAAAACAAAAAGAAATATATTACCAGGGCACACATACGTATAAAGAAAAGCGTGGAAAATATACAGTTGATTCGGATCGTACTCCAGATCTAGCTGCTAAGACATCCAGCTTGTCACAAATTTCATAAACACCAGAAATTCCAACTACATATTCAATTGTATAATTGAAATTGCTCCTATTTAGAAACGGCAAATGGTCTCCAAATATAAATCGAAGAGAAAACAGGAGAGATGAAAAATACCAATAACGAAAAGTTCAAAGTACTTTCTCATTTTCTCCTTTAATGACGTGATAGTGAGTAATCATGTTGATGTATTTATATAGCGTATGGGAACCCATGGTACCTAACTGTCATGAATGCATAGAATGTGGAAGAGCCAACCAAATCCCAACCAAAAGGAAACAAGATTTCATCAAAATCTGAAAGGTTTGGACTATGAATTTATTTAGGGAAAAGATAATTACCTACAAATGATAATATTCCACCTCCTTTTTCACATAGGGGTTGGTCTTGAGGACGAAGTTTTATGAATTAGGAGTGGTTATTAATTTTAGATAGAACAGGGGTTTCTGGGCTTGTACCTCTATTACGATAATTGAATCAATCTTGTGCAATTGACAGTGGGCCTCTAGTTTGATCAATTTGTCGAAATTCAGGATTTCGGTGTTCGTAAATAGGAACTTTAGGAGAGTAAAAAGGTTACTAAAGCGATCAGTTTTTTTTGTGTTAATTGTGGGAGCCAGAAGGAAATGAGAGGAACGCGGATTGGGGGGGGGGGGGGCAGAGCCATTTTTTTCGGGATGAAGACTGGGGTTCGTTTGGGAAGCAGGATTAAAAAGTAGGATTGGACCAAGTGTGAGAAAAAAGGTGGACAGTGGATGATTTACGGTGATATTATTAACTTGGCAGGGAACTACAGTAGAATGGAGATAATCTGTTAAGCCGTTGTTACCTGGTGATGCTAGAGAAGGTGGTGAGGGAACTAAGTAGCGGTGGTGTTTTGAGTAACGAAGTAAAACAGATTTTCAGGGGTGTGTGTGTCTGGTAGGAATGGGAGTAAGAGGGGGTTGAGGGACGGTTTGAGTGGAGTAAAATGATCTTTGAGGACGGGTTGACTGGACATGAGTGAAATCCCGGGGTGAAGAGACCCTTCGAGGGCTCGATTCCTGGGGCATGTTGCTCAGTATTCGGTAGGGAAGGGGACGTAACTGGGGATAGGGCAGAACAGGACCAAGAAGGGGAATGGGTCGTGGATGCTTTCTGCCTTGCTGTAAAAAATATCGGGTCTTAAAATTACTCTCCACTACCGAAGATACATGGGCAGAATGACAAGAGTTGTTAGTACACCATAAAGCCGAATAAAAGTCAACATCATCAAAAAAGCACTTATCAAAACTGCAAATATACGACAAATATGTAAAAACTTGAACTGTTTTCGGAATTTACAAAAACCTGATAAAAATGGAATAACATAACATTTTTTGTTCTGCTTAACCTTAAATTACCTTTCTTTTCATCTTTCACAAGTTTCTCATGGGCAGCGCCATAGCGCTGCCTAAGTAAAGAACAATGTTGGCACAATGTATTTTATTTCGGTTTCTATACCTGGGCAATTCGTATCGAAGGAGTTGTCGTAGAAACTTCAAAAAAGGGCTCATTCGATTGGAAATTGGAATGGCTAGTGTCCTTTTTAATCGTGGAAAGTGATTGGAAGGCAACTAACACCCCTTCCACGCCCACCATTTCCCCAAACACATCCAATCAAAATTTTGAGATAACCATTTTGTTCAGTGCAGTTGATTTCCAAACAGAAATTATGTTTTTGAGGCGGATACTCCCCCACAGCCCTCAGGGCAAGGGTTGTAAGTTATTCCCTTGGGGTATATAAGATTTAAGTAGAAAGTGTTGTTGTATAAACTTCAAAAAAGA
Organism: Artemia sinica; assembly: GCA_027921565.1. Taxonomy (NCBI): domain Eukaryota; kingdom Metazoa; phylum Arthropoda; class Branchiopoda; order Anostraca; family Artemiidae; genus Artemia; species Artemia sinica. The sequence continues at coordinate 3,780,098 of CM051256.1, forward strand.
CTCATTCGATTGAAAATTCCAAGGGATAGTGCCCTTTTTAATAGTCAAAAGTGATTGGAGGGCAACTAACCCCCCTCTCACGCCCACCATGTCTCCAAACACATCTAGTCAAAATTTTGAGATAACCATTCAACGTAATTGAAAGTTCTGAAAATAAGGTCTTTGAAGATGACAGCTCCCCCCCATATCCCTCAGGGCAAGGGCTATAATTTATGCCCTGGGGGCATATAAGGTTTTCATAGAAAGTGTTGTCGTATAAACATCAAAAAGGGCTCATTCGATTGGAAATTAAAATGGCTAGTGCCCTTTTTAATAGTCGAAAGTGATTGTAGGGCAACTCCTCTCAAGCCCAACATTTATACAAACACATCCAATCAAAATTTTGAGATAGCCATTTTATTCAACGTAGTTGAAAGTTCTGAAAATTGGGTCTTTTAGGATGACAACCCCCCCCCCCCCTGCCCCACAACCATCAGGGAAAGGGTTATAAGTTATGCCCTGGGGGCAAATATGATTTTATAGAAAGTGCTGTCTTAGAAACTCCAATAAAGGTTCATTCGATAGGGAATTCAGAGGGCTAGTGCCCTTTTTCATAGTTAAAAGTGATCGGAAGGAACTGACCCCCCTCTCACGCCCACCTTTTCCCAAACACATCCAATCAAAACTTTTAGATAGCAATTTTTTTGAAAGTAATTGAAAGTTTTGAAGATTAAGTCTTTATTGATAACCCCCCAGAGCCCTCAGGGCGAGAGTTGAAAGTTATGCCCTGGGAGCATATAAGGTTTTTAAAGAAAGCGTTGTCTTACAAGCTTCAAAAAGGGCTCATTCGATTGGAGATTGAAATGGCCTAGTGCCCTGTTTAATAGTCGGGAGTGATTGCAGGGCAACTAACCCCCCTTTCACGCCCACCATTTATCCAAACACATCCAATCAAAATTTTGAGATAGCCATTTTGTTCAATGTAGTTGAAAGTTCTGAAAATTGGGTGTTTCAGGATGACATTCCCCCTTCACAGCCTTCAGGGCAAGGGTTATAAATTATGCCTTGGGGGCATATAAGATTTATATAGAAAGTATTGTCAAAGAAATTTTAAAAAAAGGCTCATTCGATTGGAAATTCAAAGGGCTAGTGCCCTTTTTAATAGTCGAAAGTGATAGGAGAGCAACTAACCCCCCTCTCACGCCCACCTTTTCCCAAACACATCCAATCAAAACTTTTAGATAGCAATTTTCTTGAAAGTAATTGAAAGTTTTGAAGATTAAGTCTTTATTGATAACCCCCCAGAGCCCTCAGAGCGAGAGTTGAAAGTTATGCCCTGGGAGCATATAAGGTTTTTATAGAAAGCGTTGTCTTAGAAGCTTCAAAAAGGGCTTATTCGATTGGAAATTGAAATGGCCTAGTGCCCTGTTTAATAGTCGGGAGTGATTGCAGGGCAACTAACCCCCCTTTCACGCCCACCATTTATCCAAACACATCCAATCAAAATTTTGAGATAGCCATTTTCTTCAACGTAGTTGAAAGTTCTGAAAATTAGGTGTTTCAGGATGACATTCCCCCCTCACAGCCTTAAGAGGCAAGGGTTATAAATTATGCCTTGGGGGCATATAAGATTTTTATAGAAAGCATTGTCATAGAAATTTAAAAAAAGCTCATTCGATTGGAAATTCAAAGGGCTAGTACCATTTTTAATAGTCGAAAGTGATAGGAGAGCAGCTGACCCCCCTCTCACGCCCACCTTTTTCCAAAATACATCTAATCAAAATTTTGAGTTAGCCATTTTGTTCAACGTAGTTGAAAGTTCTGAAAATTAGGCCCCCCCATACCCCTCAGGACAAGGGATATAAGTTATGCCCTGGGGGCATATAAGGTTTTCATTGAAAGTGTTGTCTTAGAAACTTCAAAATAAGCTCATTCGATTGGAAATTGAAATGGCTAGTGCCCCTTTTAATTGTCGAAAGTGATTGTCTGGCAACTAACCTCGCTCTGACGCCCACCACTTATCCAATCAAAATTTTGAGATAGCCAGTTTGTTCAACGTAGTTGAAAGTTCGGAAAATCAGGTCTTTGAGGATGAAAATCCTCCCACAGCCCTCAGGGCATGGGTTAAAAGTTGTGCCCTGGAGGCATATAAGATTTTTATAGAAAGCGTTGTTGTAGAAACTTCAAAAAGTCTTACTTGATTGGCAATTGAAATGGCTAGTGTCCTTTTTAATAGTCGAAAGTAATTGGAGGGCAACTGACCCCCCTATCATGCCCACGATTTCCCCAAAAACATACAATCAAAACTTTGAGATAGCCATTTTTTTCAACGTAGTTGAAAGTTCTGAAAATTAGATATTTGAGGTTGACGACCCCTCCAAATCCCTCAGGGCAAGGGTTGTAAGCTATTTGCTGGGAGCAGATGAGGTGTTTATAGAAGGAGTTGTCATAGAAACTTCAAAAGGGCTCGTTCGATTGGAAATTGAAAGGGTTAGATCTCTTTTTAATAGTCGAAACTGATTGAAGAACAAATAACCCCCCTGTCACGCCCACCATTTCCCTAAACACATCCAATCAAAATTTTGAGATGTTCATTTTGTTCAACGTAGTTGAAAGTTCTGGAAATTAGGACTTTGAGGATGATAACCCTCCCCCCCCACAACCTTCAGGGCAAGGGTTAAAGTTATGCCCTGGGGGCATATATGGTTTTTATAGAAAGTTTTGTCGTTGAGGCTTCAAAAAGGGCTCATTTGATTGGAAATTGAAAGATCTAGTGCCCTTTTTAATAGCCCAAAGTGGTTGGAGGGTAACTAACTCCCCTCTCACGCTCAACATTTCTCCAAACACATCCAATCAAAATTTTCAGATAGCTATTTTGTTCAACGTAGTTGAAAGTTCTGGAAATTAGGTCTTTCAGGATGACACTCCCCCCAGAGCCCTCAGGGCTAAGGTTGTAAGTTTTGCCCTTGGGGCATATACAGTTTTTATTGAAAGCTTTGTGGTAGAAACTTTAAAAAGGGCTCATTCGACTGGAAATTTAAAGGGCTAGTACCCTTTTAAATAGATGAAAGTGATTGGAGGGTAACTATTCCCCCTCTCACGCCCACCATTTCCCGACACATCCAATAAGAATTTTGAGATATTTATTTTGTTCAACGTAGTTGAAAGTTTTGGAAATTAGGTCTTTGAGGATGACATCGCCCCCCCACAACCTCCAGGGCAAGGGTTAAAGTTATGCCCTGGGGGCATATATGGTTTTAAAGAAATTTTCTTCATAGAGACTTCAAAAAGGGCTCATTTGATTGGAAATTGAAAGATCTAGTGCCCTTTTTAATAGTTGAAAGTGAATGGAGAGCAAATAACCCCCCTCTGACGCCCACCATTTCCCCAAACACATTCAATCAAAGTTTAGTCATAGCCATTTTGTTCAAGGTTTTCAAGGTTTTTATAGATAACGTTATCGTACAAACTTCAAAAGGGGCTCATTCAATTGGAAATTGAGAGGGCTAGTGGCCTATTTAATAGTAAAAGTGATTGGAGGGTAACTAACCCCCTTTCACGCTCAGCATTTCCCCAAACACATAAAATCAAAATGTTCAGATAGCCATTTTGTTCAACGTAGTTGAAAGTTCTGAAAATTAGGTCTTTGAGGACGACACTCCCCCCTCCCCCCCCAGAGCCCTCACGGCTAAGGTTGTAAGTTATGTCCTGGGGGCAAATGAGGTTTTTATTGAGTTTTTTTAAATACTTGGACACCTAGTGGAAACATTGATATGACGATTAGGAGCACACCGCTGATAGCTAGAAAAAAAGCAAAGACGTATTGATATCAACGCAACGTCAGCATCATCATCCGCTAGTATACAAAAGGGTAGTGAACGTTAAACTACGTCTTTACGTTCAAAATGGTTGAAGTTCAGAGAAATGTTTATGAAAATATTAGTGAAGCAGGAAGTTTAAGCTCCCCCACCATTTGTTCCAAAGTCACTTGTGTTCACACTAAAAGTGTACAAGACTATCTACAAAATGAATCAAGTTACACTCTGCATAGAAATCATAGGCTTCGTGCAAACCATTATCGAAAAACTAAAGCCTTTTTCCAACTGCAGATAATGCAATCAATCTGTCAACTCTAGATGAGATGCAAAGGCGTCACAATACATCATACAAGTACATTCTACTTACAATCAGTGTTTTAGTCGCTCTGCGTATACCATTCCATTGCGGACAAAGAGAAGTGTTGAAGTTGCTCAGCCTATAGCACAGTAGACAGAATATACCAGTAAGCTTATCGCAGATCATTTCTGGTCTTCGTTCTCGTTGCGAACAAAAAGCTCCTCCCACTTATTTCTGCATTAGCGGGAATGCGGATTAGTCTGTTTCCGATTGTTTCAATGCACTTTGATGGAAACAGACGGAAACAGACTAACCAGCATTCCCGCTAATCTGACTTCGCCTATGTTTATATCTGCAAAAATGTTCTCCGGAGCACTCGCACCCCGGTCCGGGTTTTTATAATGGGTGAGATAGAAAATGATCATATTGGATTATATATGAACTGTGGTCTATGGAAAGTATTCTCTAACAAGATTCGAATAAAAAAATTCAAACAGATCGCGGTAGTGAATTTGTTAATCCAAATGTCGAAAAAGTACTAATAAAATATAATACAATGCTCTATCATAGTCATATATCATAGTCATAGTCATAGTCCTATAAAGACTGCATTGGCCAACCAATTGATAAGAACTGTTCGAATTTTAATTTCAAGATATTGTACATTGAAAAATAAACCTGCTTTATTCATGATTTAGATAAAATCATGTTGATTTATAATCAACGACCCCATCGATCATTATCCAACTCAACCCCAACGCAAGTTCATCATACTGATCATGATACATTTGATACTTTTTTTAAACAATATTCCTATGAAACGATTATGAAGAAAAAATTCAATGTTGTTTATACTGTTCAAATTATTAGAACAACTAATATTTTTGAAAAGGGCAATTACTTGTGGTCGACTGAACTTTTAAAGTGGCAAAAATCCTAGACACCAAACCCATAACCTATCATCTACGAGACACCAAAGATGAAGAGATTCTCGGTGGCTTTTATGACTATGAACTGCAAAAAGTTAAAAATAATAGTGAAATTTATCAAATTGAAAAGATATTAAAGAGCCATACTCACAGGGGTAAGAAACAGTTACTTGTTCGTTGACTAGGATACAACTCTGATTTTGATTCTTGGATTGGTGTTGAAGACATTAGCAATGCCCAATGATTTTTATGTAACATTTATGTCCAACGTCTCCGACCCTTTCTACATTGATTTGAATAAAACAAGCGATTTTTGGACAAAACTCTCCCCCACAATCAAATTCAATGACGGAAAGTATGAAGTTGCCCTTATCGATTGTATTCTCAAAAATACATATGATAACCTGAAAAAGGATCGTGTGTATGAGATAAAAGTTATATCATTCGATTGGTCACTCTTTGCCGAGTATGAATGGGCTGAAGCACTTAAATCTAGTGAATATCCACATGTCGCATTGAAATATAAAGAATATGGTACTATGATGGATTTGTGTCGCACAATCAATAGAAAAAATCTCATATCGTAGGAATGGTTCATCCCATTTTTATTATTCAATGGAACACGACAGTATTTACATTAGCTCACCTGTTGACACTGAAATGATTCATCTCAACGATAATCTGAGAGATGATCTCAGCTTTAAACAGAATATGATCAGTGGTAAAAACGCTGGAACTGTTAGAGGGATCGATCATGTTATTTTTGCTGATTATCCGCCTGGTTCCGCCTCGGAATCTTGTATATTTCTCTATGCGTCCTTTGCGGAAACATCCACAGTCGGTAATTCAAATGTCCCCTCCCCCCTGCGTGTTCTTGAACAAAAAACAACCCATGAACATGTTCATAACTATAATATAAAGCATCTTCAGTATGTTCCTGCAAACACTTCATATTTGGAACTCTGTCAGTTAACACTAAGAAGTGAATTTACCACCAAATATCTTGTACCTACTGCATCAAGTTTTGCTGCCTCAAAACTGCAGGACTGGGGATCGGGTAAAAATTTCAACGAGGGTGTTAAAGAAAATACTGGATCTTCAGTAAGAGCCGTTGGTGAGCAATTAAAATCTCAGCAAAATAGGAAGAAGTTAAAAAGGGTACGGGGTCATCATTCGCTCATCAGTCTCTACCCAGGCAGGAAGCGAAAGACATCAACAACGACTTTGAGGAATAAAAGGAAGAAGACCAATAAGGAGAAGAAGAAAAAGATTGTTAGATCAAAGAAGGATTTCTTCTCTTAAGATGACCTAGCTTACTTGTACTTTTACTTGTAGCAGGACTCAAGCCTCTCTGCTCTCCCTGGCGTCCAGTAGCTTCGTCATTGTTGTAAGCCAAGACTCTCGGTCGTTTGCGAGTGGCTCAATCAAATTGAGCCAGCACTTTTCCAATCTTCGTCCATACTTCTTGAAGCCCCCGATTGGGTCTAGGTCAAACTTGATACAGGTGAGCCATGTTTTCTTTTGTCCCCCATGTCACTTTTTCCGTCCCGAAAGAGGTTTACATCTGAGGGCTTTATTGACAAAGGTGTGGTGTGGGTGGCGGAGTGTATGGCCGAACCATTGGAGTCTTCTTTGTTTAATTATAGTGACCAAATCAGAACGCTGATAGAAGATTTTGCCGAGTTCGACATTGCTGACACTATCACGGAGTTTAAGTGCCAATTATTCTCCTTAAACATGAATGGTCAAATACGTTAAGGGCTTGTATGTCGGATGCTTTCATAGTCCATGTCTCACAGCCGTATAGTTAAACAGATCGAACAAGGGCCTAGTAAATCCTTATTCTTGTCTTCAGACGAACATTTTTCTGGTTCCATAGAGAGTGTTTTAGCTGGGTGAAGAGTCCAGTTGCTGAAGCAATTCTTGACTCTATTTCTGATTTACATCCTCCTATTGGGTCTACCAGAGTCCCTAGGTACTTGGATTCATGCATCTCGTCTACGGGTGACTATTCTAGAAAAATTGGAGGGGGGGGGGTCTTCAGATGATATACCGGATGCCATGACTTTCGTCTTCAATGAGCTTATTTTCAGACCGACCAGAGAGGATTCTTCAGCCACCTTCGATAGCATAGATTGGGCTTCTGGACGAGATTCAGTCAACAAGCAAATATTGTCGGCGTAGTCCAGATCGGTGATCACAAAATTGGGAATTACTTCAACGCCTGAAAAAGTCGTCATTGCTCTGGTCATAATCCAGTCGATCACGAAATTAAATAAGACGGGAGACAATATACATCCCTGTTGGACACCAAAATCAATTTGGAACATCGAGAAGAGTTCTCCACCGATCTGAATTTGGGCTCGTGTATGCTGGTAGTAGGCTTAGATTAGTCTGACCATCTATTCTGGTACTCCATCCTCTGTCACGGCCTTCCAGATTCCATCCCTTAGAACCTAATCAAAAGCTGTAATAAAATCTATGAGTAGAGACACTGTTGGTTTCTGGTGTTTGGCCCTGTGATCAAGGGTTTGTCTTAAAACGAATAGTTGGTCAATTGTTCCCATGCCTGGGTGGAATCCCGCTTGATTGGACCTTGTCTTTGCGTTACGCTGGATACAAAAACGATTATGAAGCACTATGGCAAATATTTTTGCAGCAATGCATATGAGAGAAATCCGGGATGATTTTGTCTTTAGCCCTTTTTGAAGACTGGAGGGATGATAGAGTCTCCTCAATCCTGTGGAACCCTCTTTTCTTCCCATATACGAAAAGTTAGATCATGAATCCTGCTGACAAGATCTGTCCCTCCATACTTGTAAAGTTCAGCCAGAATGGCATCAGGACTAGGGGTTTTATTGCTTTTAAGGCAATTGATTGCTTATTGGACTTCCTTTAACGTGAGGGGAGCCACATTCACGTCATTGCAAATACTGGTGGGATAAATTGGTTCCTGCAGGCCATCAGGGCTACGACTTGGATTACGGCAGTGCCGGTTATCATCTGTTGCTGTAGAGAGTTGGTGCTGGTTAAGTAGTTTGTCAAAGTGCTCCTTCCAGCGATAAGTTATTTCATTATTATTCGAGAGTAACTTGCCGTTTTCATCTTCGACAGATGTACTAGTAGGCTTATGTGATTTACTCCTGATTGATTTTAGGAGCTGATACATCTTCCTGGTGTCCGATCTAGAGGCAGTGGCTTCCATGTCTTCAGCCATTTTCTCCCAGTACTGGTTCTTATCATTCTTAGCCGACTGGTGGCATTCTCTTCTCAAGAGTTTGAACAACTCCGATTTCCGGCCGATATCTGTTGCTTTTGCTCAGCCAACTGAATTTTGCGTGTTGACATCCACTTTTTGGATAGTCTTTTGCGGTATCCTATCGTAGCTTTTGCAGCCTCGTGGTTTGTATTGCGTATGGTCAACCACTCTTCATCCAAACTTTGAGTTTGTTTGTCGTTCGCTTGCACTTGGAGAGCTTCAAAGCGGTTAGACAACTCTAATCAGAATGCCTGTCGTATATTAGGATCATCAAAGCGATTGGTATCAAATCTGCATGGAGGTTTCCTCTTGGGGCGTGCTGCAAGTCGTAACTTTAGATCTAACTTGACTAGAAGATGATCTGACCCATGTTTTGAGCCATTATGTGCTCCAATGTACGATCTACTATTCGTAGCCATTGATTTCTAACGGAGGGACATGAGGATGTAATCAATCTGGCTTTTTGCTCTACCATCTCTTGAATGCCAAGTGGCTCTGTGGCTGGGCTTGTGCTTTAATAAGTTACCGGTAATGGCCAAATCATTCGTCATGGCAAACTGAAGAAGTCTTGATCCCCTGTTACATCTAACTCCAAGACGGAAGTTGCCAATGGCAGACTAAGCGTTGGATACTTTTCCCCCAATTCTGGCATTAAAGTCGCCTCCAATAAACATGAGGTCTCGTTTTGGGACTTTCTTAAGTGTACAAGTTAGAACTTGGTAAAAAAAGATCTTCGCTCTCCGGTATGTCTCTGGTGGGAGCATAAACTACAATAACTGATATGTTGAGTAGTTGGCCTTTGAATCGCGCTCTTGCTACTCTACGTGAGATAGGTTCCCACTCTAGAAGTGACTTTGCTGATAGGGGGTTTAAAATGATGCCCACTCTACCATACGCAGATCTATCAAGAGGCCCGGAGGTGATAAAGGAGAAAGAAGCGTCGTCGTCAGGAGTTTTAATCTCTGAGCCTTCCACAATGCCGTTGATTGGAGTTTTTGAAACGCACATTATGTCTATGTTGTAATGTAACAATTCCACAGCGATAACCGAATGGGTCGCTAGGCATTTCATTGAGCAGACATTCCAGCACCCTACACTGAGGGGTGTCTATGTTTTCGAAGTAGTACCTCAGCTTGCCAATTTTTTGGAGAAGGCGCTGATGAAACCTTCAACGCATCGCTTGCCGGGGATGCCGTAGTATTTGTTGGACTCTTTATATTGACTTGCATTTAGACGTTTCGTGGAAATATATTTAACCATGTAGGTCTCCACTCCCTGATGGCATCCTCTGCGGTTTAGCCAAGCCAGAATTGGGATAGGCAATTCCGGCCGTTTCTACCTGACTACCACGATGAAATCGTTGATCTCCCCCGCAAAGAATTGCATCCATCAATCAGCTCCTCATTGAATCTATTCAATGCTGAAAATGTTGATGTCTGTGTCAAGTATGGGTACTATGAACAATTTCATCCTCAACAACCCCTCTCGGAAAATATACACTTTCAGATATTTTCTAACGAAGACTATTTCATTGATTAATCATCAACATTTGATGATTTAAATGTTGCGGTGAAGAAAAAGACAGAAAATACAACTCCCAGTGCTGCCGATGGTCTGTCCTGTGAAAACTGTATCCTACACAACTTGTTCAAACAAATTAATGTATTCATTAATGGAACATTTGTGAGCCCTAGCAATAATTTATCCAACTATGCAAGCTACATACAATTTATGATGATGACTCTAAAGACATATAAGGAGTTGAGAGGACAGGCACTGGGCTATGAATATAGATCAGGTGTTAATATTGACGGTGACTTAACTGCTGCCGTGACCCAGGAGTATCATCTAGTGGGAAAATTAAATGATAAGATATTCAATATATCCCAATGGTTACCTCCCAATGTCAAGATTGACCTAGAGTTACAACTAGCTCCATCGAATTTCATTTTGAGAAAAACACTTGCTGCAGCACCTCATGCAAATTTCATTATCACTTTGGCAATTCTTCATGTTCGAAAACAACAGGTTATGAGCTCTGTTGCATTGGCAGTGGAAAAGCTAAGAGCAAATGTTAACAATATTAAAATTCTTGTCCCCCATACGATCACTAATCAAATCCACATTGCCACTGGCTCTCGCAGTTATACCGATTCATCATTTATCAATGTAAAAATCCCATCAAAACTCCTTTTGGCCTTTGTGAAGAGTGCCAGTGCCGTTGGATCCTGGACTGCATACCCCCATGATTTTAAATTTTTTGTTCTATCTAGCATTGTGTGCAAAGTGAATGGAATTCCACTGTACACTCTATCATTTGATAAAAAATCCTACAGAGCTCTGTATGAGTTGACCATGCAATCCCTAGATCATGATTCACAACTATTTGAAAATAGAATAACCGACTCAATGTTCTCAAAAAACCATGGTGTAATTATTTTTGGACTTGTCTGGCACTCAAGATATGAGCATAGTACGAACGGGGAACGTACGTTTAGAGTGCACATTTGCCGATGCTTTGACTGAGAGTATAACATTAATATCACTGAGTTAATTTGAAACCCATTGGGAAATCACACCCGACGGCAGTTTTCTACTAGACCTTGCACCATGAACACAAACCAAAGAATCCGCGTATTTAATATGGATTTATACATGTCCCAGTATCAGTACTATTGCATACCATCGGACTTCATTGAAAAAATTCCAAGTGTTAACAATACCCTAATTATTGTTAATAGCAGTCCATCGAGTTTGAAGACAGGTCATTGGCTATGCTCCTATCAAACAGCAAAGAATATCGAATTTTTTGATCCTCTTGGCTTATCATATGAATTCTACACTCCACACATCAACCACTTTATTGTAAGCAGTGGGAAAACTATTATTCAAAATCAAAAGAGAGTACAGGATTTAACGACTAAGACATGTGGTTTTCATGCATTACTCTTTTTCATGTTCAGATGTCGTGGCTATACCTACAAGCAGTTTCTCAACATTTACGTTTACTTTCCTCAACTGAACGACTTTTTAGTGTAAATATACTTTTAAGCGTGTTTAATATTGATTTTAGTGTCCTACGAATAAAATGTTCTAAAAATATATGTAAAATTGTTTATTAATAAAAAATAATGTATATAGCCTACATGACAAAAAAGGACTTTTCTACTCTTTAGATTTCTTGTTCTACTAGGTATAGGTATTTGTCAAGAACAACTAACGCGGATAGATCATTTGAATTTACTGTATACTGATCCTATGTGCTGCAACGTCAGGGTCACATTATCTACAGTATAATGTAACTTCACTCTTATCATATCTCTTTGTATAGTCAATGGCACTATTTTCATTCATTTTGAAAAAATTCGTGTGTTTCAATTTGCTTATTTGAAGCAATGTCACATACAGTGTTCTAAAGTGATGAATCACATTCTGTAACAGCCAAATAAAAATCAGTAGGCTTATAATCATAGTAGCCATCGACTTCACAACGAAGGCGTAGAAACCAAATTCTTTTGTTATTCCAACAATTGAATCGTAGCCCTCGCTCCTCCTCCCAAAACAATCTAAAGCCATGACGATACCAATTCCTTAGCAATAAACTAAAACCACGTTTAGGATTCTTTCAAATCATACCAGGATATATATTTTCCCACTGATTGCATTTATCATAGTGACAATTAAAAAATAGGTGTCCTCTAGGATGAGAGTCACACACCTCTTCAAGACAGGAATTACAACCTTTAATTTGTACGGCATATCCTCTATGCAATTTATATGGGTTGCATAGTCTACACTTTTCATCATATTCATCAATCATTGTACAATTCTCCCATGATGGCCAGCTGCCCAGTGTATACATGCATAGTGGACATGTATGGAACATTTTTTCATGTGTTGACACTCTCACCGCCAAAATGAAACTGAGCTACGATCAACAAATTGACTGGGAGAGAGAGAGAGGAGTAAATCCTCATTGAACAACATCTTTCTCGTGAAAAGGCTATCTATTCAAGTTGTTTTTTCAAACTGATCTACAAAAACTAATTTTACCTTAATTTATACAGAAAAAACACGATTATATGACCTCCGGCTGAAACCAGTATTTTTTCCCGAAAAACCAATAAACCTTTGAATACGTTATGCCAAGCTCTTTAGTTATGGCTATTGAACCTAGAAACCTGTCTGGTAAGGCATGTCCCCTCTGTAGTACTAGATGCCTATCTGTGGTAAGGCATGTACCTTTGAAACTGCACTGTATATGGTGTATATGGAGTTTATCACCCCTGGAATCCCCCTCGCGCTGCGTACTAGCACACTACTGCCCTGAGAACTGTGGGGGTTGTCATACTAAAAAAACATAATTTCCGGACCCTTCAACTACGTTCAACCAAATTACTATATCAAAATGTTGATCGGAAGTGTTAGGGGGAAATGATGGGTATGGGGGGGGACTCGCTCTCCGTTTGCTTTTGACTATTAATAAGGGCACTAGCCCTCTCAATTTCCAATAATAAAAACCTTATATGCCCCTACGGCAAAACTTACAATCTTTGCCCTGATGGTTGTGGGGGGGAAGGGATCCTCAGAGACCTAATTTCCAGAGATTGAAACTGCGTTAGATAAAATGGCAATGTCGAATTTTGATTGAATGTGTTTGAGGAAATGATGGATGTGAGAGGGGGGTTATATGTCCTTCAATAATTTTCGACTATTAAAAGGGCACTAGCTCTTTCAATTTTCAATCGAATGAGCCCTTCTAAAACAAATCTCTCTATAAAACACCTCATATGCCTCCAGGGCACAACTTACAACCCTTACCCTGAGGGCTGTGGGGGGGGGAAGTTGTAATCTTCAAAGACCTAATTTCCAAAACTCAACTACGTTAAAAAAATGGCTGCGATCTCAAAATTTTGATTGGATGTGTTTGGGGAAATGGTGGGCGTGAAAGGGGGATTAGTTGACCTCCAATCACTTTTGACTATTTAAAAGAGCACTAGCACTTTGAATTTTCAATCGAATGAGTCCTTTTTCAAGTTTCTACCACAAAGCTTTCAATAAAATTCTCATATACCCCCAGGGCATAACTTACAACCTTAGCTCTGAGGGCTCTGGGGGGAAGTGTCATCCTCAACGACCTAATTACCAGAACTTTCAACTACGTTGAACACAATGGCTATCTGAAAATTTTGATTTGATGTGTTTGGGGAAATGCTGAGCGTGAGAGGGGGTTAGTTACCCTCCGATCACTTTTACTATTAAATAGAGCACTAGCCCTCTCAATTTCCAATTGAATGAGCCCCTTTTGAAGTTTCTACGATAACGTTATCTATAAAAACCTTGAAAACCTTGACCAAAATGGCTATGTCAAAACTTTGATTGAATGTGATTCGGGAAATGGTGGACGTGAGAGGGGGGTTATTTGCCTTCCATTCACTTTAAACTATTAAAAAGGGTAATAGATCTTTCAATTTCCAATCAAATGAGCACTTTTTGAAGTCTCTACGACGAAAGTTTCTATAAAAACCATATATGCCCCCAGGGCATAACTTTAACCCTTGCCCTGAAGGTTGTGGGGGGGGATGTCATCCTCAAAGACCAAATTTCCTGAACTTTCAACTACGTTGAACAAAATAAATATCTCACAATTTTGATTGGATGTGTTTGAGGAAATGGTGGGCGTGAGAGGGGGAATAGTTACCCTCCAATCACTTTGAACTATTTAAAAGGACACTAGCCCTTTAAATTTCCAGTCGAATGAGCCCTTTTTAAAGTTTCTACCACAAAGTTTTCAATAAAACTGTATATGCCCCAAGGGCAAAACTTACAACCTTAGCCCTGAGGGCTCTGGGAGGAGTGTCATCCTCAAACACCTAATTTCCAGAGCTTTCAACTACGTTGAACAAAATGGCTATCTGAAAATTTTGATTGGATATGTTTGAAGAAATGCTGAGCGTGAGAGGGGGGTTAGTTACCCTCCAATCACTTTGGGTTATTAAAAAGGGCACTAGATCTTTCAATTTCCAATCAAATGAGCCCTTTTTGAAGTCTCAACGACAAAACTTTCTATAAAAACCTTACATGCCCCCAGGACATAACTTTAACCCTTGACCTGAAGGCTGTGGGGGGAGGGTTATCATCCTCAAAGTCCTAAATTCCAGAACTTTCAACTTCGTTGAAGAAAAGGAACATCTCAAAATTTTGATTGGATGTGTTTGGGGAAATGGTGGGCGTGAGAGGGGGGTTAGGTGCTCTTCAATCAGTTTCGACTATTAAAAAGGGATCTATTCCTTTCAATTTCCAATCTAATAAGCCCTTTTTGAAGTTTCTATGACAACTTCTTCTATAAACACCTCATCTTCTCCCAGCGCATAACTTACAACCCTTGCCCTGAGGGATTTGAAGGGGTCGTCATCCTCAAATACCTAATTTTCAGAACTTCCAACTATGTTGAAAAAAATGGCCATCTCAAAATTTTGATTGTATGTTTTTGGGGAAATGGTGGGCATGAGAGGGGGTTATTTGCCCTCCAATCACTTTCGACTATTAAAAAGGGAACTAGCCGTTTAAATTGCCAATCAAATAAGTCGTTTTTGAAGTTCCTACACCAACGCTTGAGAGGGAGGTTAGTTGCCCAACAATCACTTTCGACAATTAAAAAGGGCACTAGCCATTTCAATTTCCAATCGACTGGGCTCTTTTTGAAGTTTCTACGACAACACTTTCAATGAAAACCTTATATGCCCCCAGGGCATAACTTATATCCCTTGCCCTGAGGGCTGTGGGGGGGGGATTTTCATCCTCAAAGACCTAATTTTCAGATTTTTCAACTACGTTGAACAAAATGGCTAAGTCAAAATTGTGATTACATGTATTTTGGAAAAAAGTGGGCGTGAGAGGGGGGTTAGTTGCTCTCCAATCCATTTCGACTATTAAAAAGGACACTAGCCCTTTGAATTTAAAATCGAATGAGCCTTTCTTAAAATTTTCTATGACAATGCTTTCTACATAAATCTTATATGCCCAGGGACTCAATTTTCAGAACTTCGAACTACATTGAACGAAATGGCTATCTCAAAATTTTGATTGGATGTGTTTGGATAAATAGTGGGCGTGAAAGGGGGGTTAGTTGCCCTGCAATCACTCCCGACTATTAAAAAGGGCACTAGGCCATTTCAATTTCCAATCGAATGAGCCCTTTTTGAAGCTTCTAAGACGACACTTTCTATGAAAACCTTATATGCTCCCAGGGCATAACTTTCAACTCTCGCCCTGAGGGCTCTGGGGGGGGGGGGGCATCAATAAGGACCTAATCTTCAAAAGTTTCAATTACTTTCAAAAAATTGCTCTCTAAACATTTTGATTGGATGTGTTTGGGAAAAGGTGGGCATAAGAAGGAGGTCAGTTCCCTCCCATCACTTTTAACTATGAAAAAGGGCACTAGCCCTTTGAATTTCCTATCGAATGAGCCTTTTTTGGAGTTTCTAAGACAGCACTTTCTATAAGAATCTTATTTGCCCCCAGGGCATAACTTATAACCCTTTCCCTGAGGGCTGTGGGGTGGGGGTTGTCATCCTCAAAGACCTAATTTTCAGAACTTTCAACTACGTTGAATAAAATGGCTATCTCAAATTTTGATTGGATGTGTCCTGGTCCTGTTCTGCCCTATCCCTAGTCACGTCCCCTTCCCTACCAAATATTGAGCAACATGCCCCAGGAATAGAGCCCTTGAAGGGTCTCTTCACCCCCGGATTTCGCTCATGTCCAGTCAACCCGTCCTCGAAGATCATTTTACTCCACTCAGACCGCCCCGCAACCCCCTCTTACTCACATTCCTACCAGACTCACACACCCCTAAAAATCTGTTTTACTTCGTTACCCAAAACACCACCGCTACTTAGTTCCCTCACCACCTTCTCTAGTATCACCAGATAACAACGGCTTAACAGATTATCTCCATTCCACTGTAGTTCCCTGCCAAATTAATAATATCCTCGTAAATCATCCACTGTCCACCTTTTTTCTCACTCTTGGTCCAATCCCACTTTTAAATCCTGATTCCCAAACGAACCCCAGTCTTCACCCCGAAAAAGATGGCTCTGCCCCCCCCCCCAATCCGCATTCCTCTCATTCCCTTCTGGCTCCAACAATTAACACAAAAAAAAAAACTGCTCGGTTTAGTAACATTTTTACTCTCCCAAAGTTTCTATTTACGAACACCGAAAACCTGAATTTCGACAAATTGATCAAACTAGAGGCCCACTGTCAATTGCACAAGATTGATTCAATTACGGTAATAGAGGTACAAGCCCAGAAACCCCTGTTCTATCGAAAATTAATAACCACTCCTAATTCATAAAACTTCGTACTCAAGACCTACCCTAGGTGAAAAGGGAGGTGGAATATTAGTAGGTTTGGTCTTTTCCCTAAATAAACTCATAGTCTAAACCTTTCAGATTTTGATGAAAAAAGTGTTTCCTTGTTTTCTGTTTTATTTCTGTTGAAAATTAACTATATGCGGTTTGTAAATTGTCATATGAAAGGCTGACGCCTAACAACCGCATTAAATCCTCCTTGATAAGTCTTAAAGATTCATAAGTTATTTGTATTATAAACGAGAAACGTAGAATTTTCAACAAGAGGCCTTATTCCTTCTTAAGTAGACAATTGGGACTCGAAACACAAATCTACTAATTTAATTTCTATAGTGCTTTTACATTATCATCTTTTCCTTCTATCATATCAAGACTGTTAGATGATCTTGTTGATTCACCTCATTCAGACCTTTCATAGAAATTTTTAAAACTATCATCGGCTTTATCACTGTTCAATTGTTTCTTCTTTCGCTTTCTTACTTTGGGAGACAAATATATTATCTTCTGACATTGGGCGTATCAGCTCTAACTCTGCTAAAGTGTAGTTGTCTTCTTCAATAAAATAATCTTCGTGGATATCGATAATTAAGTTCTGACGAATCATAAATTCTGTTCTCTGCAACAAGATATAAGGAAGTATATAAAACTGAATATTTCATAGAATCAAGGGTAAAAAATTAAAAAAGAGAAAAGTTACACAAGGCAAAGCCTGTTAAATTCAGTTTTGGAAAAGTTCTTTTATTTCAGGTCTCTCACAAAGAAGCTCATTGTTTCCACGGAGTGTCTTTACAAATCCTAAAAGTATTTTTGATACCTTTTACGAGTCCCCCCTCCAAATCATATTTCAAGAGGCATTGAACAAGGTTGGAATACCTTACACAGTAATAGTTATTTTACCTTTGTGTTCCAACTTTTCATTAATTTTAAGGCTGGTTTTTGTGTCCCGAATTTTCCCCCAAGAGACAAGCTGCATTTTTTATAGTGAATATTTGATTGCCAAGTTTTCCACTGGAGCAAGAGGAGTATAATAGTAGTTTAATTACAATCTATAAATAGTGAAAGGAATTTTGCCCACTGCAATATTTTTTATTCAGTCACTGGTGCTAGTGGCTCATTTATGTGTAGGCTAATATGTATTGTATACTATGTATTACATGCACGCATTTACATGTACAGGAAACATTTGACTGAATTATTTGGATATTAAAGCGATTATCACATTATATCGGTAAATATGTTTGATTCAAAGTTGCGTTGTCCATGGAATGAAAGTTTTCACCTGAAACCTTAATAAATTTTTTGTTTTAGATTCGCAAAATTAACGAAAAGAGGTAGACATAAATAAGGCATGAGATAAAATTTTACTGCAATAAGACCCAAAATGCCTTCATTGAGCCTTTAAGAACTTTTTGAAAAAAAGTGATTTTTTTTTCAAAAGAGAAGTGACAGAATATATGGAATATAAATAATTCGGGCTATATATTTGAAAATTAGGGGTGGGGGGGATGGCGGTAAAGTATTTGGACAGCATGAAGTTAGAAAATAATTATTACTGCATAATATGCATAACAATTTTACCTAACAAATTAGATATGCAGACCCGCTATACTTTACCCCACCCCCCTAATGTGCAAATATATAGCATAAATTTGTTTCCAAAGTATTATATTTTTATCTTAATCTGGTAAATTTCATTAGGATTGAGCGTCAGAGAAATAAATTAGATGCAAATTCGGCAGGGGGTATACGATACAAGTACCAATTATTACGCTATAGGTATAGCAATCATCTGGCCATGGGTTGATAATTTTTTTTTCTAAGACTGTTTAAATGTTAAGCAAAAGAATGGAATATATTTAGTTCATGATGTATTTCTGATCTACCATAACTTGAACATATTTTTTTTTTACCCCTAAGGTGTAACAAAACTTAAACTTAAGCCGAACTTACGCCACTTATTTCCAATTATAAGGTTTGGACATACCCTTTACTTTCTTACATCATAACTCAGATATAAAAATTAACTTGTAATTAGGGCTGAATAAAGCGTGTGAGTGACTAACACCAGTATAAGGAAATGATGTTCAAAAAACTAAGACTGTGGATCTGTGCCAAACATATAGATCAGAAAAACAACGACGCTAAAACTTACAGGGAGATACTCTAGGATGCCTGAACAAATATCAGTTTCCAAATTCAAGATTCTGATAACATAATAAAGCAGAAATGTATCGAATTAAGGCTTAGGAAGGCGTGGAAGGCATAAAACCAATATTAGTAGGGATTTGAAACCTTTGCGACTAGGGAAATATTGGACAAAAGTAAAACATTTCTTTGCATGGAGGGAAACCGGATTTATTTCTGATATCCTCATGTGCTGGTTTTATTGATATTGGTTTATCAGTTGCTTCTTCAAAACTGAGTTTCATGTTTTTGGTAGTCCTTCGCCTCCAGATTCCAGACTTCGGGTTTTGGTTGGCTCTTCCACAATCTATGCATCTACGACACTTAAGTACAATTGGCTCCCATACGCTACATCAATACATCAACTCGATTACTCACTATCACGTCATTAAACGAGAACATGAGAAAGTACTTTGAACTTCCTTCTATAGTGAAGGGTCAATTTGAAAAGAAAACCCTGGCTTTCGTTATTGGTATTTTTCATCTCTCATCTTTTCTCCCCGATTTATATTTGGAGGCATTTGCCGTTTCTAAATAGAAAAAATTTCAATTATACAATTGAATATGTAGTTGGAATTTCTGGTGCTTATGAAATTTCCGACAAACTGGATGTCTTAGCAGCTAGATCTGGAGTACGATCCGAATTAGCTGTATATTTTTCACTGAATTGTCTTTCATTGGTGTGATATCTTCGGAATCACAATGTTCGTTTTGTTTTTCTTTTCTTTATACGTATGTGTGCCCTGGTAATATATCTCTTTTTCGTTTTTCTATGTCTATCTTCATACTCCTCTTATTGAATTTTATATGTAAATAATGTTTGAAGGAATTACTGCTACTACTATTTTTAATAATTTTAGATCCAATCCTTGATTACACCTGTCTTGTTCATTATCCTGACATTCCAAAGGCGCTGTCTAACAGATGGCGCTCATCCAAACTCTATTCAGGTATATTAGATACAGCTTAAATATTAAGCAAAGTAATTGTGCTATAGAGCTCTAGATTTTTGTGCTCGATTATCAGAGACCTTTCTCTGGGTGGGTTAGTTCCCGGTCTATAGTGTTTGGCTATGCCTAGAACATCCCTTTTCTGCATAGCCAATCTGGTCACTCTTGAGAAAAGGAAAAAAAATCCTAGGTTTCACTAATAGAGCCTCCGTAACCACATGGTGACTTCCCATTTGCCTAGTTATTTTCCCCAAATTTGAAAACTAATATTTCAATATTTCTTTTTTTACTATATTTCTTTTTAGGTTTGAATCTGAATTGCAAATTCAGCCCACATAGGCTATTGACATTTAATTTTAAGAAATAATGCATATCGGTACTCCGACTTGATTTTGGTTTCTTCTTCTTTTTTATTGGTGGTACTCTCAATTGAAAAGAAAGTACTTACTTTGGCTAGTTTTAAAACAGACCCAATATAATTATCATCTTTTTCAATTCTTTTTCTGAAACGTCCAACTAGTTCTGCGTCTGATGGATTGACCTCTTTCGGCCAACCACCCTCTTTATGGTTTATTCCCCTAGAATCATACGACTTGTGTTCTGTGTTAGCCTGAAAAATTAATTTAGAAAGACATTAAAACCTAGGCCAGTGGTCGACAACCACACACAACTCAAAGATCACCGAGCCACCTGTTTACTAATTTTAAGTGACTAACTTTAGCTCGGGAAAAGTGAGTATATATATTAGAGCATTACGAAACATAAACATGAAATGAGTATTTGGACATAACAAAAAGGACGAGAATAAATACTGAGAAAAAAGTTTTGAGCTCGATAACAAACTAGCGGTAACGATATTAGCCGGAACACAGTGACTTTCTCCTAACAAATTGTGCCAAATTCGTTGCGCGACGTGTGTTGTTCTCTAAGTTGTAGATTATGTTCCGTAGCACAAGGATAGTGACACAGTTACATGCAGGGTTGCCACCTTTAGCGCGAAAGTGCTATTTTAGCACTATTTCCTGTTGTTTAGGCTATCACGTGCTACATTGAATGTAGCACTTTTTCTCTTATATGACCAAATTGATATTACAGACATATATAATGCATTTACATGATGTGTCTCACATCAAAATATTTGTCAGAATATTTTTATGTATGACAGTAATCTAAATACTTTTAAATACGGGATATGCGTTTGCGTCTACATTTTCCTATTCAGAGTAATGATCAGCCCATGATATATATTTGTTGCTTTACATGCAATATTTTCGCTTTAGGAAATGACCGTAGTGGCAACCAATGTTACATGACTAGCATTGTTGTTAGAAGGTTACCGAACTGAAAAAAATATAATTATTTAAAAAAAAATCACTAAACGAAAAGCAATAATGAGGCATTTCAAGATGTGCGGGCAGACAAGTGTAGATATATTGAAAGTGGTGGTAAATTGTTGTGTATAGATGTAATTACTTCTAGGGCTGACAATACTAACTACTCATCTTCAAAACGCAAGGATGTAAGTGAAATGGCAAACGAAGATATATCTGAATATATTGGTAAAAGCAAAATAAGTTTTAGAAAACAAAATAAACTCTTGGCGAATTTCATTAACACTCATAAATTGTACCAAACAGCTTTAATAATTCCAAAATAAAACTCTAATAATTACAAGAATCAAAGAAATGGCATTGTCAGATGAAACAGTTCAGTTTAAAGATAATACCAAAAATATTGACGAACGGGCCACAAATGATTTGTTATCTAGTGACGTAATTAGTACAGGATATGATGGAAGTACATTCACTAAAAGAATGTTTTAAAACGAAAATATCACTAACCCAATCATCTAATTAATTTTAGCATCCTGACTGTATTTGACCGCAGCCAAAAAAGTTTCCACACTCCTGATTTAATTATGGTGGCTTAAATAGTAGTTTAAAGTTGTTCAAGGGGCATTAAGCCTAGGCTGAAGTAAAGACTATTCATTTTTTCATTAAAAATACAATTTGGCTTTGTATCAGAGAATTCTGGATGGTAGGGTCATGTTGAGAACAGTGTGAAGCTGTAAATACTTGAGATTTCGTGCAGGCAATTTTTTTTTAGAGCTAGATAAATATTCCCTTATTAGATTTTTAGGATAAAGGGTGAGGAAATGTATTATTTTCTAGTTTTTATAGCGTATACTGAAACAGGTCCTTCGTTATTGAGTCGGTAGCTTTTTGGGATTTAGATTAGGGGAAACATGTTCTAGCCTTGGCACCCGCGAAATATAAAGTCATTTTTCATAAAGAATGCAGGTCATTGATTCCAGTACCTAGAAATGAATTCAGTTGTTGAGAAGGCATTGAGGTATGTGCGTAAACAAGTATTTAGGATACATGTGCAAATATTCTTCGTAGGGCTTCGCCAAGCAACCGTATTTATTTCTTGCAGGGTGACGGGGACAGGTATCCAACCATAAATTGTCCCATATTTACCCTTGTCTATATTGTTAATTTCGGTTTTCCTAACACGCAGGAAAATTTTTAAGTTACAATGATGATGATGGTTGACTATGCACCCCTTATTATTTGATAACCCCGGAACATGCTTATTAGCACAAAACAAATATATCTGTGCCCTTTATACATGGAGGTGATACCAAACCATCTGCATTGATTTTTGTAGGGCACCGGAGGTAGAATGCTGCTGCACAGATATTTGCACCAATGGGTACCAGTTTAGTGCCGAAGGACTGCTTTTAATTTGAAAACAGCGTAAAAATAAGTTGGATTTCCAGCAACATTGTTTTGCTGGAATTTAAGCTGGTCAAAAAAAGATCTGATTTTTTATTGCGATTTTGATTCATGTTTGAAGTCCAACAAATTATTGTACTTGTTGCAGCTTATATACTTTTCTTAGAAAAAAAAATGTAATTCTTGACGTAAATAGGTCCCGTTAATCAACATGGTTTGTATTCCAAAAGAAGACTGAAGTTTCTTGAATATCTTATTGGTTTTGACTATTGTGCCATTTAAAATAACATATTCTGAAGGCTCTTCTTTATTTGAAGACTTTCTGAAAGTTAAAAAACTTGGACATAAAAATGAACTTTTTGCGGTATCAGGCAGCCCTCCCCACCCATTGAAAGATAAGCTAGCCAACCTCCAAAATAGCTATTGAGCAATTATACACCAAACCTCTTAATTTTATTCAGCCTCAATCCGTTGAATCAAGCTGCAAAATAACTGTTTAAATGAACCATTTATTTTGTATAGACTACCACTACTACTACTAACAACTCACCGCAGCACCAAGCTGCCTGAGGCCAACACAGCTACGCACGCTCCTCCTCCATCCCAATCTAATTAAAGCCTCCCTTTTTACACCCACAGACGAAGTTCCCATTTCCTTTAAATCTTTCTTATAACGTCCTCCCACCCCAGACGAGGACGACCTGCTTTCCGTTTAGCCCTAGACGGTTGGCCGAAAAGAACAATCTTCGGCAATCTGTCATCCTTCATCCGCACAACGTGCCCTAGCCACCTCAACCTTTCTTTTATTATAGCCCTAGAGAGCGGTATTGAACCACATTTTTCGTATAGCCTATTATTTGAAATACGGTCAGTCAGCCGGATACCCAGAACAATCCTTAAGCAATTTCTCTGGAAAATAATCTAGCAAATCTTCATCCTCTTTTCTGAGCGCCCATGCTTCAGAGCCAAATTTGACCACTGTCATCACTGTATCTTCTAATATTCTAATCTTGGTTTGCAGACTAATCTTCCTATTCTTCCAAACTTTTTTTTAACTGTGAGAAAACACCCTGAGCCTTGCCTATTCTACTTTTAAAATCCACACTGCTCCCACCATCTTTACTAATAATACTACCAAGGTAAGTGAAGCTGTCCACCTGATCAATCTTTTCATTATCCAACGTCACCTTTTCATTTTCACTTATTCCTAGCCTTAGTGACTTAGTCTTTTTAACATTAATTTTCAATTCTATTCTAGCACCCTGAACTCGCAAAACTTCTAGAACCTCATTCATTTTACTCACACTTTCATCTAGGATGCTTAAATCATCAGGGTCGGTCGAAAACAGAATCAGCCGCTTTGTGGCGTCTTTGAAACAGGTTTCCTGCAGCCTGGCCGCTTCGAAACAAAAATGAATTCTTGTCGAAAAGGGACATGTTTAAGAGCTGACGTCACAAGACTTGTTTTGTTTCTTAAACTAATACGAAGGTAATGACATGCCAATTCTAAACCAAAAACGACTCTATGGAAATGCGGCAGGTTTAGGCACTATGTCAAAAAACTGGTTTCTGTCACAAAACTTGAATGTCTCTTGTTTTGGCTTTCGGCAAGGATACAAAGACATATCCATCGTATATATGGGACTGCTAATTACGAGTTATGGAGTTTTTGGTCAATTATTGGCCCCTTTGTCACATTGCCCCCCCCCCCCCCAAAGATTTAGCTCATTGGTGCTTTTGTCACATTGCCCCACCCCTCCCACAAAGATTTTGCTCTCGATCCGCCCCTGGACTAGAGCTCTCAATTTCAGATCTAATCAGCATCCTCCAGAGTATCAGTGGTGGATCACAAGGTGGATTTGCAGATGACGAAGGGCAGTCCCCCTTCCATATGTAATAGATCCTGCTCATTTTGGGATTTAGTGATGCTCTAATTTCATGATAACAGCGTGGACCAGAAATATTCCCAGAAAGCAGACCAAAAAGCAATCCAAATACGTTTTTTAAAGTTTCTTTTGTCCCCTCCTCAAACAAAACATATCCCCCCAAAATAAAAATTCTGGTTATGGCCCTGGTGATTGTACATCGTTTTTTACTTCCGTAACCCTTGTTTCTCACTTAGAACTAATTCTGTATTTATTTGATGGTTCAATGAGGACTATGATGTTTCGGCCTTAAAATACACCATTTGATATATATATAATATATATATATATATATATATATATATATATATATATATAATATATATATATATATATATATATAATATATATATATATATATATATATATATATATATATATATATATATATATATATATATATATATATATATATATATATATATATATATATATATATATATTATATATATATATATATATATATATATATTATATATATATATATATATATATATATATTATATATATATATATATATATATATATATATATATATATATATATATATATATATATATATATATATATATATATATATATATATATATACATATATATATATATATATATATATATATATATATATATATATATATATATATATATATATATATATATATATATGTATATATATATATATATGTATATATATATATATAATATATATATATATATATATATATATATATATATATATATATATATATATATATATATATATCTATATATATATATATATATATATATATATATATATATATATATATATATATATATATATATATATATATATATATATATATATATATATATATATATATATATATATATATATATATATATAATATATATATATATATATATATATATATATATATATATATATATATATACTATATATATATATATATATATATATATATATATATATATTATATATATATATATATATATATATATATATATATTTATGTATATATTATATATATATATATATATATATATATATATATATATATATATATATATATATATATATATATATATATATATATATATATATATATATATATCTATATATATATATATATATATATATATATATATATATATATATATATATATATATATATATATATATATATATATATATATATATATATATATATATATATACATATATATATACATATATATATAAACAGTCCTAAGAATACAGACTACGCATGTTTCTGCAGACTACACATTTAACTGTTTGTTTCAAAAAGAGTATTTTGTTATTAGGGGGGGGGGGGTAGGTTTTGTGTTTTCAGTAAAGCTCTATATTTGGAATTCTACAAAGAAAGGAAAAATATAACCAGCTAGTTTTGAAGATATTTTGTGCAACCTGCATATCCCGAATTTTAACTGTCAGCTGTCTAGTTCGTGCTTTCTTTTTTATAAGAAACAACGGTACTTGTTTAGAATCTAGGTACACACGCGAGAAGTGGAGTGTCGTTAATTCTAATGAAATAAAACAAAATGGGAAGCAAATATAATAGTTTAGAAACAAAAATGGGCTATATATTTACACATTAGGGAGAGGGTGGGGGTAAAGCATAGCATATATTAAATACGTAACCTAATCTAGCCTAACCTAGCTATCAAACTCCAAAAACTGTGATTTAGTTCCCTAAGCCTTTAAAAACTAAAGTTTAAACCTTTGTCTCGGAGTGAGCAACACCTCACAAACATGTTTTTCAATAGTGGCTTTGAGATTTCGATGTGGTCTTTCTTTCTTGTGTATCCAGAATTTAAACAAGTACCGAAAAAACTTCAGTACTTTTCACTCGAATTCACTTTTCATTCATTATTTTCTGAGGAAAATATCCTCAGAAAATACATCTTCACTGAAGAAAAATTATTCCAAAAATCTTACTATCCACTGAAAATTCCCCCAGACAACCCCATCCCCCTCCGGAAAACTTTCCCAAAAATTGGGTCTGTGTTTCCCAATAACATATACTATCTGTAAGAAATGGACAAATTGCAAACCTTAAAAAGGCACTTCATCTTCCACAATGGTCTGATTGTTTTGTAGTTTTGGAGGGAGGGACATATCCCAAAAGGTACAATTTAATGCCGACAAATCCTAGGTCTCATTGAGCCATCAGATAAATACAGAATTAGTTCTAAGGGAGAGACAAGAGAAGGATGAAGGTTGAAGTATAATCTCCAGGGCCGTAACCAGGATAATTATTTTTTTTTGGGGGAGGGGGGAGGGAGCACAATAGAAACAAAAAAAAATTATCAAATTGATATCTATTCCCTTATTATTTCTGGGAATATTTCTGGTGTACGCTGTTGCTATGAAAGTAAAGAGTAACACTAAACCCCAAAATGAGTAGAATTTATTCCGTATAGAAAGGGCTGTCCTAGCCTCTTTCACACCTTCACCTCATGGTTGCAAAAGCTTCAGAGGGTGCCCATTAGTTCAGAAATTGAGACTTCAAGTACTTTTATTATAAGCCGAAAGTTTTGATAGATCAATGAGCTGGGGGGGGGGGTGTTTTCTGGGGGGAAAAACCTTCTACGGTTGATTTTACTGCAAGAGGAGAAAATTTTATCAAGGAGGAAGAGCCATATTTATCGGCATTATATGAAAAAGATAAGAAATTAAATTTAAAAAAGATTTTTTTCAAATGAAAGCAAGGAGCGACGTTATAACTCAATACGAACATAAATTATTCTTATCTGAAGGGGATTTCCCCGGGAATTCGTTTAAGGGGGCAAGGAGAGGGTTTCTTTACCTATCTTCTAAATCACCATAAACATTTAGTTAATGGCAAAATCTTTCAATTTGCTTGCGTCGAAAAGTTTTCCTTTCAATTCAGATGTTAAAGCAAAACTTTCGGATACCATTCCACTTTGCTCCAAGGGTTGTAGCCATGTTTGTTTGTTTAGGTAAAAACGACAGAAGCAAAAATTCATAGATCATGAGATCAGAGACTGTAGACCAAATGCTATTAAGATTTTCAGGAATAACTATCAGCATATGTATATTAAACTGACAATACACATTTACTTGTATTTTCTTTCAAACAGTTCGTGGTAACGAACTGTAAGTAAGGAGCGACCTGGCTCAATAGTAACCAAAACTCCAAAAAGCAGAATTTTGATGCCAATAGATATGTCAAATAAATCAGATTTTTATGCTGATTTCAAATATACAAGTTTCATCAAGTTTAGTCTTACTTATTAAAAGTTATGCACCTTAGAAAATTTGACTTATTTTTGAAAAAAGGGGGATCACCCCTTAAAAGTCATAGAACTTTAATGAAAGGCACACCATGGGATTCAGTATTTCAGAGAACCATACTGTAGAAGTTTCAAGCGCCTATCTGCAAAAATGTGGAATTTTGTATTTTTTGTCAGAAGAAAGATCACGGATGCGTGTTTATTTGTTTGTTTGTTTTTGTTTTTTGTTTTTTTTTATTTCCCCAGGGGTGATCGTATCGATCCAGTAGTCCTAGAATATCGTAAGTGGGCTCATTTGAACGGAATTTAAAAGTTCTAGTGCCCTTTTGAAGTGACCAAAAAAATTGGAGGGTAACTTGGCCCCCTCCCACGCTCACTTTTTTCCTGAAGTCACCGAATTAAAATTCTGATATAGCCATTTTGTTCAGCATAGTCGAAAATCTAATAAATATGTCTTTTAGGATGACTTAATCCCCCACAGTTCCCAGGGGAAGGGCTGCAATTTATGAACTTTGCCCATTGTTTACATATTGTATTGGTTATTGGGAAGTATACAGACATTTTCATGAAGGATTTTTTTCTGGTGGGGAGGGGGGCTGGAGGAGGGGGCTACTCGGGAGAATCTTTCCGTGGAGGATGTTTCCTTGGGGTAAGGGACATTTCTATGAAGGGGGCACCGGATTTCCCAGCATTATTTAAAAACGATAAAAAAAAAAAAACAAAAAAAAACAAGCTTTTTCAACTGAAAGTAAGAAGCAACATAAGAACTTAAGACGAACAAAAATTATTACGTATATGAGTGGGTTCACCCCAAAGTCAATACCTCGCTGTTTACGCTACAGTTCTTTTAGTCCTTTCAAAAGAGCTATCTATTCGAATTAAACGGCCTTTGTGATTCAGGGGTTTGTGATTTAAAAAGAATTTTAACTTTAGCGTAAAGATCGTGGTATTGACTAAGGGGAAAACCCCCTCATATACGTAATAACATATACGTAATAAAAAAAACAATAAAAAAAACAAGCGATACGGCTCAATATTAATAGAAACTTTTAAAAACGGAATTTTGATGTTAATAAATGTATCAAAAGAATGGGCTTATATTGCTGATTCTAAATATATAAATTTTATTAAGTTTAGTATTACTCATTAAAGGCTACGAGCCTGAGAAAATTTACCTGATTTTCGAAAGAGGGGGGAAACATCCCCTACAAGTGAAAGAATTTTAATGAAAATCCCACCGTCAGATTCAGCGTATCAGAAAGCCCTATTACATAGATTTCAAGCTCATATCTGCAAAAATCTGCAACCTTGTATTTTTTGCCAGAAGAAAGATCACGGATGTGTTTTTTTTCAGGGGTAATCGTACCGACCCATTGGCCCTAGAACATCAAGAGAGAGCTCATTCGAACGGAAATTAAAAGTTATAGTGCCCTTTTCAGTGACGAAAAATGCTGGAGGGCAACATGGCCCCCTCCCACGCCCCTTTTCTCTCAATTTCGTCTGATCAAAATTTTGAGACAGCAATTCTGTTCAGCATAGTTGAAAAACCCCAAAAATATATCAAACAGTTCGTGGTAACGAACTGTAAGTAAGGAGCGACCCAGCTCAATGGTAACCGAAACTCTAAAAAACGGAATTTTATACCAATAGATACATCAAAAGAATCAAATTTTAATTCTGATTTCAAATATATAAGTTTCATCTAATTTAGTCTTACCCATCAAAAGTTATGCGCCTGAGAAAATTTGGCTGATTTTTGAAAAAAGGGGGAAAGACTCCCTAAAAGCAATAGAAGCTTAATGAAAATCACACCATCATATTGAGCGTATCAGAGAACCCTACTGTAGAGGTTTCAAGCACCTATATACAAAAATGTGGAATTTTGAATTTTTTGCCAGAAGAAAGATCACGGATGCGTGTTTATTTTTATTTTGTTTTATTTTTTTCCCAGGGGTGATCGTATCGACCCATTGGTCCTAAAATATCGTGGGAGGGTTCATTGGAACGGAAATTAAAAGTTCTAGTTTCTTTTTTAAGTGACCAAAAAAATGGAGGGCAACTTAGCCCCCTCCCATGCTTATTTTTTTCATTTTAAATTAAATTTTAGATTAAAGTCACCCGATCAAAATTTTGAGATAGCCATTTTGTTCAGCATGGTCAAAATATGATAACTATGTCTTTTAGGATGACTTAATCCCCCGGAGTCCCCGGGGGAGGGCTGAAAGTTATGAACTTTACCCAATGTTAACATATAGTATTGGTTACTGGGAAGTATACAGACGTTTTCAGGGGGGATTTTTTCTGGTAAGTTGGGGGGGGGTCGGGGTTTATATGGGAGGATCTTTCCATGAAGGAAGTTTTCATTGGGGAAGGGACATTGCTATGAAGGGGCCGCCGGATTTCCCAGCATTATTAAAGAAAACGATCAGAAATTAAAAAAAAAAACAAGTTTTTCAACTGAAAGTAAGGAGCACCATCAAAACTTAAAACGGACAGAAAATATTACGTATATGATTGGGTTCACCCCCTAGTCAATACCTCGCTCTTTAAGCCAAAGAATTTTTAGTACTTTCATAAGAGCTATTTATTCTAATTAACGGCCTTTGTGATTAAGGAGTCATTTTTAAAGAATTGGAACAAAATTCGAACTTTAGCTTAAAGAGCAAGGTATTGACTAGGGGGCGAACCCTCTAATATACGTATTAAAAACCAATGAATATAGAAGTTCGTTACATAAGTTAATTCGTAAGTTACGTATATTTATTACAAATCAAAAAGTCCGTAAATAAAATTAAACAAGTTTTGAAAAAGAAATTTAATAAAAAAAAGTAAAATTAATATGCAAATTTTGTTTTAATTATTCATGTACGGTGAGCCAAAATCAGAACCTGCATTAATTCAAAAACGTTCAAAAATTAGAAAAAAAACAAGTTTTTTTAACTGAAAGTAAGGAACGATGTTAAAACTTAAAACGAACATAAATTATTTCGTATATGAAATGGGCTGTGCCCTCCTCAACGCCTCGCTCTTTACGCTAAAGTTTGACTTTCTCGCAACTCTTTTTTTTAAACAATAACAAACTTTAGCGTAAAAAGCGAGGCGTTGAGGAGGGCACAGCTCCTTTCATATACGGAATAATTTCTGTTCGTTTTAAGTTTTAACGTCGTTCCTTACTTTCAGTAAAAACAAACTTGTTTTTTTTTTACAGTTAAAAAGCTGGAGCCAATTTATCCAAATTAAGTGAAAATGACAGTAAATATTTTTTTGTTTGGGGGGGGTGCAACAGAAACGAAAAAATAAACAAAAATGTCAAATTGATATGTACTCCCTTATGATTTCTGGGAATACTTCTAGTGTACGCTGTTGCTATGAGTAGTGTAGCTATAATATAAGGTAGCAGAGTGTCTCCCCATAGTAGCTACAATTAAAGGTAGCAGAGTGTCTCCCCATATAGCTATAATATAAGGTAGCAGAGTGTCTCCCGCCATACAAGCAGACAGTACAATGACCGGATTCAACCTACCATGAAAATTCGTGCTGATCACGAAACCATGGTTTTGGAGTTAAATAACATGTTTTCTGATAGAGTCATGGCCGTTCATATATCTAATGTTAAACATGATTCTTCATTATGGTATGATTATAGGCGTTGACAGAAATTAAAATGGTAAACGATCTGAGGGAATGCTAACTCCTATTCAGAGATACATATTTTTTTTATATGGGCGATTCTCAACTGTGTTCGGTATAATACACAACTACCATTTGAACAGTGTTGTTAGGTCCCCTACCCCAACCCCAAGGACCCCCTCCCCCAACTTTTTGCCATCCCCCCCCAAATTTTTTGCCCCCAACTCCTGCCCCTAACTCCCCCCTCCCCAACCCCCTAAATTCCCCCTCCAACCCCCTCCCTCCGACCCCCCCCACTCTTTTTAACATGATATATTTTTTCAACTTTTTTTTACATCTCTTAGAATGACATGTAACATACTTAAAACAAAACAAAAATCACATTTAATATTTTCCAAATTCAAAATGAGAATGATATAGAAATGTTAGTCATGACTTTTACTATTAGAAAAATACTGTTTGTAGTAGCACTTTTTTTTAACTAAATTTTTTTTTTGGACCAAAATTATTCAACTTAATTTTTTTTTCTAACAGTTTTTTTTTACTTTTTTTTCTGACATAGCATTGCTAAGGATATCAGATGCATTTTGAACCTATCCATCCTTCTCAGTTTCAACTAAATGATAAGCTCCTCAAGATGATCTAACCCTGATAAGGATATCAAATACAATTTGTCCACATCCATCCTTCTTTCTCAAAACTAAAAGCTAAGTTCCTCAAAATGATCTAACATTCCTTAGGATATCGTATGCATTTTGACCCTATGTATCCTTATTTCTCTTGCCTAAATGATATGTTCCTTAAAATGATCTAACATTACAAAGATATCAGATGTATTTTGACCATATACATTCTTGTTTCTCACAATTAAAAGCTATGTTCCTAAAAATAATCTAACATTGCTAAGGATATCAGATGCATTTGACCCTATGCATCCTTTTTTCTCTCAACTAAATGATAAGTTCCTCAAAATAATCTAACATTGCTAAGGATATCAGAGGCATTTTTTCCACATCCATCCTTGTTTCTCTATATTAAAAGCTAAATTCCTAAAAATGATCTAACACTGCTATAAGTTCCCAAAAATTATCAAACATTGATAGGAATATCAGAAGCGTTAGGTCAACATCTATCCTTTTTTCTCAAAACTAAAAGCTAAGTTCCTCAAAATGATGTACCATTGCTAAGGATATCAGATACATTTTGAAAATATGTAAAATATTATAAAGGATATCAACTAATTTTGTCAACATCTATCCTTGTTTCTCAAAACTAAAAGCTAAGTTCCTCAAAATGATGTAACATTGCTAAGGATATCAGATATATTTTGAAAATATGTATCCTTGTTTCTCAAAACTAAAAGCTCAGTTCCTCATAATGATCTAACATTGCTACGAATATGAAATTCATTTTGACAATATGTATCCTTGTTTCTCAAACTAAAAGCTAAGTTCCTCAAAATAATCTAATATTGCTAAGTATATCAGATGCATTTTGACCCTATGCATCCTTGTTTCTCTCAACTAAATGATAAGTTCCTCAAAATGATCTAACATTGCTAAGGATATCAGATGCATTTTGTCCACATCCATCCTTGTTTCTCAAAACTAAAAGCTAGGTACCCCAAAATGATCTAACATTGCTAAGGACGCCAGAATATCGGATGCATTTTGACCCTACGTATCCTTGTTTCTGTCAACAAAATGATTAGTTCCTAAAAATGATCTAATATTGCTAAGGACATCAGATGCATTTTGTTCACATGGATCCTTGTTTCTCAAAAATAAAAGCTAAGTTCCTCAATATGATCTAACATTGCCAAGGCTATCAGATGCATTTTGACCCTATGCATCCTTGTTTCTCTCAACTAAATGATAATTACCTCAAAATGATCTAACATTGCTAAGGATATCAGATGAATTTTGACCCTATGCATCCTTTTTTCTCTCAACTAAATGATAAGATCCTCAAAATAATCTAGCATTGCTAAGGATATCAGATGCATTTTGAAAAATATGTATCCTTGTTTATCAAACCTAAAAGCTAAGTTCCTCAATATGATCTAATATTGCTAAGGATATCATATTTATTTTGACCCTATGCATCCTTGTTTCTCCCGACTAAATTATAAGTTGCTCAAAATGATCTAACATTGCTAAGGATATCAGAAGCATTTTGTCCACATCCATCCTTGTTTCTCTAAATTAAAAGCTAAGTTCCTAAAAATGATCTAACACTGCTAATGATATCAGATGCATTTTGACCCTATGCATCTTTGTTTCTCTCAACTAAATGATAAGTTCCCAAAAATTATCTAACATTGATAGGAATATCAGAAGAATTTTGTCAACATCCATCCTTGTTTCTGAAAACTAAAAGCTAAGTTTCTCAAAATAATGTAACATTGCTAAGGATATCAGATGCATTTTGAAAATATGTATCCTTGTTTCTCAAAACTAAAAGCTCAGTTCCTCATAATGATCTAACATTCCTACGAATATGAGATTCATTTTGACATTATGTATCCTTGTTTCTCATTACTAAAAGCTAAGTTCCTTAGAATAATCTAATATTGCTAAGTATATCAGATGCATTTTGACCCTATCCATCCTTGTTTCTCTAGACTAAAAGATAAGTTCCTCAAAATGATCTAACACTGCAAAGAATATCAGATGCATTTTGACCCCATGCATCCTTGTTTCTCAAAACTAAAAGCTAAGTTCCTCAAAATGATCTAACATTGCTAAGGACACCAAAATATCGGATGCA
Organism: Artemia sinica; assembly: GCA_027921565.1. Lineage (NCBI taxonomy): Eukaryota > Metazoa > Arthropoda > Branchiopoda > Anostraca > Artemiidae > Artemia > Artemia sinica. Next base: position 3,814,231 of record CM051256.1, read on the forward strand.
TTTTCACCCTACGTATCCTTGTTTCAGTCAACAAAATGATAAGTTCCTAAAAATGATCTAAAATGGCTAAGGACATCAGATGCATTTTGACCACAAAGATCCTTGTTTCTCAAAAATAAAAGCTAAGTTCCTCAAAATGATCTAGCATTGCAAAGGCTATCAGATGCATTTTGACCCTATGCATCCTTGTTTCTCTCAACTAAATGATAATTACCTCAAAATGATCTAACATTGCTAAGGACATCAGATGCATTTTGACCCTATGCATCCTTTTTTCTCTCAACTAAATGATAAGATCCTCAAAATGATCTAGCATTGCTGAGGATATCAGATGCATTTTGAAAATATGTATCCTTGTTTATCAAAACTAAAAGCTAAGTTCCTCAATATGATCTAACATTGCTAAGGATATCATATGCATTTTGACCCTATGCATCCTTGTTTCTCTCAACTAAATGATAAGTTCCTCAAAATGATCTAACATTGCTAAGGATAGCAGAAGCATTTTGTCCACATCCATCCTTGTTTCTCTAAATCAAAAGCTAAGTTCCTAAAAATAATCTAACACTGCTAATGATATCAGGTGCATTTTGACCCTATGCATCATTGTTTCTCTCAACTAAATGAAACAAGGATGCATGTGGGATATATTGAATATCTCATGATTTAATTTTCCAACCAGATGGTACTCCTGGGTCACTGCAGTAGTCAACTCGCCATCAGTATCAACACCTGATTGATATTCATAGCCCAATGATTGTCCTCTCATTTCCTTGTATGCCTTTGGTGTCATCATCATAAATTGTATGTAGCTTGCATAGTTGGATAAATTATTGCTAGTGCTTACCAATGTTCCATTAATAAATACATTAATTTGTTTGAACAGATTGTGTAGAATACAGTTTTCATAATAGAGACCATCGCCAGCAGTTGGAGTTGTATTATCTGACTTTTTCTTCACCACAACATTTAAATCAATAAATGTTGATGACAAATCAATGAAATAGTCTTCATTGGAAAATATTTGAGTGTATATTTTCGGAGAGGGGTTGTTGGGGTTGAAATTGTTCATAGTAGCAATACTTGGCACTGACATCAACATTTTCAGCATTGAGTAGATTCAATGAGGAACTAATTGATAGATATGACTCCTTGTGGGGGAGATAAGTCATCTTAAGAGAAGAAATCCTTCTTTGATCTAACAATCTTTTTCTTTTTCTTCTTCTTCTGCTGCTTATTGGTCTTCCTTGTTTTATTCCTCAAAGTCCCTGTTGATGTCCTTCGCTTCCCGCCTGGGTGGAGACTGATGAGTGAATGACGCGCACGCATCCTTTTCAATCCCTCTCCATTTTGCCGAGATTTTAATTGCTCACCAACGGCTCTTGCTGAAGATCTAATATTTTCCTTAACACTCTCCTTGAAATTCTTGCCCGACCCCCAGTCCTGTAGTGTTGAGGCAGCAAAATTTGATGCAGCAGGTACAAGATATTTTCTGGCAAGGGTAGTGCAGAACGAAATAGCCTAGCAAACCAGCTACCAAGACCATAGCCAGACATTGTAGTACGTCCCTTGTAGTAGTCCAATCCATTGCCTATTTGACGTGGACTCAGAGCACCAGCATAACAATCGATATCGGGGCAGACAAATGGAATTCTTCGATTATTCATTTTAGGTGATTGTGCTGTCGCCGACAATGGCTCGAAAATGACATGTAATCACTGCTAAGCCTTTTGTTATTGCTAGAGGATCACCCAATTCACTTCTTAGTGTTAACTGACAGAGTTCCAAATATGAAGTGTTTACAGGAACATACTGAAGATGCTTTATATTATAGTGATGAACAAGTTCATGAGATGTTTTTCGTTCAAGAACACGTAGGAGGGGTACATTGGAATTACCGACTCTCGATGTTTCCACAAAAGATGCATAGAGAAATATGCAAGAGTCCGAGGCGAAACCAGGTGGATAATCAGAAAAAATAACTTGATCCATCCCGTAAACGGTGCCAGCATTTTTCCCATTGATCATATTCTGTTTAAAGCCAAGAACGTCTCTCAGATTATCATTGAGAATAATTATTTCAGTGTCAACAGGTGAGGTAATGTAAATCCTATCGTGTTCCAATGAATAATTAAAATGGAATGTACCATTCCTACGATAAAAGATTTTTCTATTGATTGTACGACATAAATCTCTCATATCATCATATTCAATATATTTCAATTTGGCATGTGGATATTCGCTAGATTTAAGTGCTTCAACCCATTAATAGTCGACAAAGATTGTCCAATCGAATGGTATAACTTTTATATCATACAAACGATCCTTTCTCAGGATGTCATAGGTATTTTTGAGAATACAGTCGACAAGAGCCACTTCATACGCACCGTGAAATTTGATGGCGGGGGAGAGTTTCGTCCAAAAATCACTTGTCATATTCAATTCGTTGTAGAGAGGATTGGAAACATTGGACATAAAAGCTACATAGAAATCATTGGGCATTGTCAATATCTTCAACACCGATCCAAGAATCAAAATCAGAGTTGTATCCTAGCCACCGAACAAGTAACTGTTTCTTACCCCCGTGAGCACGAGTCTTTAATATCTATTCCATTTGATAGATTCCACTATTATTTTTAACTTTTTGTAGTTCATAGTCATAAAAGCCGCCGAGAATCTCTTCATCTTTGGTATCGCGCAAACGATAAGTTATGGTTTTAGTGCCTAGGATTTTTGCCACTTTAAAAAGTTCTGTGGACCATAAGTAATTTCTCTTTTCAAAAACATTAGTTGTTCTATTAATTCGAACAGTATCACCAACATTGAATTTATTTTTCTTCTTGACAATCGTTTCATTGGAATATTGTTTAAGAAAGGTGTCAATTGTATCATGATCAGAATGATGAACTTCCGTTGGGGTAGAGTTGGACAATGATCGATGAGGTCGTTGATTATAGATCAACATGATTTTATCTAAATCATGAATAAAAGCCGGTGTATTTTTCAATGTACAATATCTTGAAATTAAAAGTCGATTAGTTCTTATCAATCGTTCGGCCAATGCAGCCTTTATAGGACTATGACTAAGAGCAGTGTACTATATTTCACTAGTACTTTTGCAACATGGGGATTAACAAATTCACTACCGTTTTCCGTTTGAATTTTTTTATACGAATCCTGTTCAAGAATACTTTCAATGGCCTGAGCAACTTCAACGCCTCTCTTTGATCGCAGTGGAATTGCATATGCATAACTACTATAAACACTGATTGCAAGTAGAATGTACTTGTACGGTGTATTGTGACGTCGTTGAATCTCATCTAGAGTCAGGAGATCTGCTTGCATTATATGCAATGGGAAAAAGGCTTTAGTTTTTCGATAATGATTAGCACGAAGTCTATGATTTCTATGCAGAGTGTAACTTGATTCATTTTGTAGATAGTCTTGTACACTTTTAGTGTGAACACCAGTGACTTTTGAAAGAGTGGTGGGGGAACTTAAACTCCCCGCTTCACCAATATTTTCATAAACACCTTTCAGAACTTCAACCATTTTGAACGTAAACACGTTGTGTAACGTACGCTACCCTTTTGTACACTAGTTGTGGATGGTGATGGTGACATGATACGTTTTCGCTTTTTCCTCCCCATCATTGTCAAGTTTCCACTAGGTGTGCTAGTATTTTCCAAGATTGATTTAAAATCTTCTTCTTCTTCTTCTTCATGTTCATATTTTAATGGTGTTGTTGTTGTTGTTGTTGTTGATGCATGTTCATTTATTTTTTTTTAGAATTTGTCTATTGCTAATAAGACTTTTGGGGAAGCTTAATGTATTTAGAAAGTTGTATAGATGAGCGTCAAATGATAATAGTCCTTTACGATTTGTAACCATATCATAGATTAAGTCAAGTAGATTATAGCTCTTGCCATGAATTATAATCCCTTTCCCATTGCCACCAACTTGAATATGATCTTGACCACTTTCCATGAGATAAGTTAGGAGTCGTTTACTTTCTTCACGATATGAGTGGGGCATTATATTTCCAATTTTCAATACAATTGAATCCAATTCCTCCTTCGTTAATTGTGTTCCAGCAGCAGCAGAATCCTGAGGAGATGATTCTTTTTTGTGATCAATACCATTAGGCTTCGTCTGATAGGGCTTATGTTTGTCCACTCGGCGAAGTGCATCTTGAAGTAAAAGCAGTTTTTTATCATCCTCAATATTCTCATTGTCAAGGAATTTACTCAAATTGTTCTCAAAGTGTTCCACGGGTGAGAGAGCGAGTTCTATTGGAGTCAATTTATAGGGTTTTGCCATTCTCTCTCTAGGGAAAACTGTTTTCAATTCCTGCAATTATTGGCAGTAAAAGTGTGAAAAAGCTACTGCCTGCCTGAAGAAGTCGTTTCTTTTTTAAATTCTTTCCTTTCTTTTTAGAGGCTAATGTACGTACAATGGAACGATGTTGCTTTGCCTGTTGCTTAACTACTTCTGGCAGTTGAACATTACCCTTGGTCAAATTTAAACAAAGTTCAGATATTAGATTAATGAAATCATTGTCAATACCATGTTTGAGTATGGCTTTCCTAAGCGATGGTTTTGAAGTGCTTAGAACTGAAAACAGATGTCTATTTTCATGTAGTTTCTTCAGTATCATGATAGCAACTAATAGGTCTTTTTAGTGTTCACGGGGAGATATACTGTAATTTCATTGTCGAAAATATCTGTGACCACACGCAGATACTCGGTTGTATTTTGATTAAGATCCAATAGGATATAGCCGTAGAGCTTATTAGTTGCCTGATTGTATGCTGAGAGCAGAAATTTAGGGGCGCCGGGGTATATCTGTTTATTGAGAGTTATTGGCGAGCTAGAATCACGAACAACTCTGTAGATGATATAGTAGATGCAGTTCAATGCAAGTGTTCGCATACATTTGCTCTGATGAAAGAGATTGTGTAGAGCCAGAGTAACGGAAATCTGTTCATGATGAGGGCAAACAGTGAACAGTTGTAGCATTTCTAGGGACCATTGTTCAATAGATTCAGCCAGATCGTCAATAATCAGCCAAGAGTTTGGTTCAATAATGCTGAAAACATCAAGTCCCTGTATGAATTGTATCTGCACCAGTCCCGTCGTGGCAATTGCTTTTATTTTATCGTAAGACTCCTGCAAAATACTGTAACAATAGTAGATTTTTTTCGGCTTTTCCACAAACATTTTATCGCAATTTTTAATTATTTTAGTTAAGAGTGTTGTTTTGCCTGACATTGACGGTCCACACAGAAACGATCTGAATGGTGTTTTAAATTGATCCATGTTCCCTTCAACAGTTCACCTAGACAACTAACTGTAGACTATGGCTGTCTAATGACTAAATAATTTCCCTATTACTACTCCGTTCAAGAATGAGAAGAAGACGAATAAAGAATCATATTTTCTTTTATTATACATAAAAAAAGTAACAACACTTAAAAAATACTACATTGAAAGCACATTAAACATGAAACAATACACTTTTTTAATTTATTTATAATAAAAAAAATACAACATTTACATAACCACTAGAAAAAACACTTAAATAAATACACTTCTTTTTTGTTTATTTATAGAAAAATACAATATTTATTAGAATAATGCACTTGAAATAATATCAAACACTTTTATTTACAACATTTTAAATTTTGGGATCCCCCCCACCCCCCCCCCCCCCCCCGGGGGCGGCCACTGCAGTGGCCGGGGGGCCCGCTGTGGCGGGCCGGGAAGCGCCGCGGGGCCGGGAAGTTGTGGGGGCCCGCTGCGTCGGGCCGGGGGCATTAAATAGTTGAAATTGATCTGCCTTGCACACACACATTGAAAATTGTTTGTGATAAAGAAAAAGAAAATTTAAAAACACCCCATTACCCAAAAAATCCTCCCACCCAATTTATACTTTTTTTTAAATGAATTAAAGCTAATTTTTCTAGACCGAGTTGTTTTCTGTACTCTATACATTCAACTCGGTCTGAAATTAAATAATGACCGTGTGGTAGTACCTTCACACCATCCTCAAGTACATAGACTTTGTCCGATATGGCCGACATGGCGTTTTTCTCAACTCTAACTATTTAGTTTTTAAATTGTAAAGAGCGAATCGCCATGACTTTCGCTCTTGGCACCAAACTACTTTCCACACAGTTTCTATACACACTCATGTCGAAATTATTTTTTACAAAGTGTGTAAGTACCCCCTTGCAAACTTGTTTGATATCCTTGTTGTGCGTTTCCACACAGTATACCTTCGGACCAGGAAACATACCACTGGATATCAGATCACTACCCGTTTCAGATTTTAGCAATAACAATTGATTTGGGGCCTGGCGTTTCACTAGCTCTGGGTAGAGGAATTCGTCCCAATTAGTGGTGTCCATTCGTGAGCTAATGTACTCGCCATTTTCCAAATCAATCAATAGATTTTCAGTTTTGACTTTTAACAGGAGTGAATCCGTGTCCCCGTAATACACTTGAACTTGTCCCTCAATCGGCCACTGTACCTTGCATACATTATAATAAAATGACAACATGAGTTTCTTGGATATTTCAGTTGTTGCACTCCCGCCAGCAATATTTTTATTTAAAACAATGTTTCTTTTCTTACGGTGTAGGAGCACCATACCAGAGTCTATGATTGTGAACGATGTGAAGTTTGGATCCGCAATGATTCGAGCACAATCTTTGGGGTTGGTTACAATGTCAAATCGACTTCTGTTTCGTACGCTTTCGCACATTTTACCGAAAGCTGAGTTCAAAATGAGTTTATAGACTTCTTTTTCAACTTTTGTTTTTGCTTGTGAACGCTTACTGACAAGGTGTCAATAAACGTTTTCATGTAATGCTTTTGATCAAATTGGAGGGCTCTATGAATCTTTGTGACCTTGAAACCATTGGACACCACCCATTTCAATAGCACGTGATGAACAACGATATTCTGTTTCGGGTTGAGGTCGGCAATTAGTTTTTGTTTTGAAGGTACCTAGTGCATACTCCCATCCTCTACTAATGATAAATTGTAAAGGCTCAGAGAGTCCCTACCCACCAGTCTATTTATGCATGGAAAAACAAAGTCTTTTACCGAGTCATGGATTTTCATGGGTATTTCACCGTCAATTTAAAAAACCATCCCTGTGCCCCATTCTCCTCAACACTAGCAATGTCGGGGAAATTCGAAGCACCACGGATTGTCAAGCCATTTATAATTGCCACACGGCAAACAGTAGTTGGACATTGCCGATGGGTAAAGAGAATTCATATAAAAAAAACTGCGTCCGACTTTTCATCGGTGTGCTGTCCGGTTGGATCAGTTTTCATGATACGATCCCCGTGAAAAACATAGCCACCCCTCATTGATCTCTCTACAAACAGATGCTGATCCCCATCGGCGATCAGACCTATGTCTTCTTTGCCTATTTTAAGTATCAAGTCCATCACCAAATGAGGAGTGGAAAAATAATAACCTAAATCCAACCCAATTTCCCATAGATTTCATCCGTATTTTTGCACACAATGTCCAGAAAAGTGAGTACGTCACTGGCCAAGTATAGTTTACAATAATCCCACCCATTTTTACATCCACCCTTTGCCCAAACCCTCTTAGCAAATTCGTAGTCGCTAGTGGTGTACTCACTCTCAGTAAGAGAATTGTAAAAAGCTTCAATGGGCGGTATTGACACCTCATCTAGTCTCGAGCCAGAGCTCTAATAATCATATGGATATATACCCTTAAACGTTAATAAATCATACATCTCATCATCGGGGAAGCGCTATTTGAGGAGGGGGGAAACTATCAAAATTGTTACTTTTCTGTACCTGAATCAATTGACTTAAAGATTTGGGGAAGAAGCTGAAAGAGTCTAAAAAACGGATTTTTTTCAGGCACGTGTTACCCTTGTCAACTGTTTTCCACATGAATTCTAGCAGCAGTAGCTTCTCCGATGATTTGGGTATGATATTATATGAAAAAGAACCATCTATCCATGCGTCATCTACAACTCCCCCCTTGGCAATGCGGGCCAACGCCGGTAGAAACAAACTTTAAGTCGTAATTGGAATTGTGTATAAAAACAGGTACGAAATATTGCTGTCAAACGTTTAAATTGCATGACTGACGTGCTACCCCTCTAAAGTTACTCCCTCCCGATGTAATTTCCTGCCACAAATGATCATGGTTGATGACCTTCCTCCTCCCTCCATTCCCAACACCATCATCAAATTCTCCCTTGCAAACCAAACACTTTTTACGATTTTTAATGGCCGTTATGTCATCTGGTGATAGGAGCATAGGATAGTTTGTATAACGAAGACGCGAAATTGCACCGTTCGCTGTTTTGATTAGACTGACCAATGCCGAGCGCATGTAGTCTTCACCGTCACCCAACATCTCAACTACATCCAGCACTTGCATGGTAATATTGGAATCTCGTTGCGCATGAGCGTAAGAGACCCCTATGGCTTCTTGTATTTTAACACGATTTGAATTTGACGGATCGCACACGTCTGTCGGTTTTGCTTCGCAGTCTAAAACGATATTATTGCTCTGCAGGAGCGTGTTTTGGAAATTTTTAAACTTAAGATCGCTCTATCTCCGCTTACCGTCTCCACAGCCTGGTGTCCATGGTGTCACAGTGTTTCATGTGATGCTTTAACTTTAAATCAGTCCAAAATCTTGAGAGACATTTTGGACAGTAATATCGTACATTCCGATGTTTACCCTCCCCCAAAACCTTACTAATATCCGTTATTGGATTGAAATGACCAATTGAATCGGGGTCTGTGGGTGGGGTGTATAGAAGTCACACCCAATGTTCTACTGATTCAATTGAAGGAGCCCGCACTGGAAGTAATACCCCACTTCTTATCCGAACGCTGGCCCTCCTCAAATTCTGTTTCATACTGTAACACCTTGACACCAATCTTTAAATGTGCATTAGCCCGCTCAAAAATATCTATTCCTTTTAGTGTCACGGGAAATTGACCATTTAAACAATTAAAATCTACTTTGGGGAACTTTGAACCCTCCCAACCATTAACTGCCATTTCATCCAACTTTTTCCTAGATGTATCTTTTTGAAGAGGTGGCCTCTTGGCCTACCCTATACATTCTACACACCCCACATCAGCAACTATATTGAGAGCAGTGGGAAAACTATTATTCAAAATCGAAAGAGGGTGCAGGATCTAACGACTAAAAGCTGTGGCTTCCATGCACTACTATATTTTGTGTTCCGATGTCGTGGCTATACTTACATGCAGGTTCTCCACATTTATGATGACAATCCACGTCTGAACGACTTTCTAGTGAAAAATATTCTCTCGGACCTATACAGTATTGATTTCAGTGCCCTAAGAGTAAAGTGCTTTAAAAATGTTTGTGAATTTGTTTATTAATAAAATGTATATATACAACAATGTCTTTAAATCTTCACTTTTAGATTTCTTCATCGGTGTATAGGCAACTTTCGTGAACCACTAATGCTGGTAAATCATTTGGATTCACTGTATATTGATCTTGATTGACTGCAAAGTCGGGGTCACATTTTCTGCAGTACAATGTAACTTCACTCTTATCATATCTCTTTGTATAGTCAATGATACTATTTGCATTCATATTATGAAATTCACGAGTTTCAATCTGTCTATTTGAAGCAATATCACATACAGTTTTTTCAAGTGGTGAATCACATTCGGTAACGGCTAAATAAAAATCACTTGGTTTATAGTCATAGTAGGCAGTGTCGTCACAGCGATGACGTAGAAACCAGATTGTCTTGTTACCCCAACAGTTGAATCGTAGACCAGATTCCTCTTCCCAGAATAATATAAATCCACGACGATACCAATCTCGTAGAAATAAACTAAAATCGCGTTTAGGATTCTTTCCAATCATAGCGGGGTAAGTATTCTCCCACTGATCACATTTATCATGGTGACAATTGGAGCACAGGTGCCCTCTAGGGTGAGAGTCACACACCTCCTCAAGACATGAATTACATCCTTTAATTTGTACTGCATAGCCTCTATGCAATTTGCAAGGATTACATAATTTACACTTTTCACTATAGTCACCAATAATTGTACAATTCTCACATTGACTCCAACTGCCAAGAGTGTGCATGCACAATGGACATATATAGAACATTTTTGGTTTCCGATGTCAACTCTCTCACAGCTAAAACGAAACTGATCGTCTTCGCTCGATAAATTCAAAGTGGAGGAAAGGGGAGAGGAGTAACTCTGTGACGTTACCTCTTTCGAAGGAGGAGCCATCTACATTGAATCCATTGGCAATGATTTCAAAAGTATATCTACAGTATGATTCTGCTTTGTTCCAATTAATATATCAATAAATTGAGTATAAGCATTTGAATCACATTTTAAAAGTTTCATACAATAGTCCAATGGGGTAGAATCAGTTTTCATTATATTGTCAAGTGTTCCCTGACGAGAGAATATCCTGCGTTGAAGAGATAGCTCGAGAAAATCATCATCCAAAATCAAATGTTTTCCATAAACACTAGATTTGATCTAATTCTCTCTTTCTCAAATTTATTCATTTTTCAGTCCTTTCACTCTGACTGCTGACTCTAGACTGACCAGAAAAGAAAGGGAACATTTTCGAAACAATTTTATTGAATAATTATAACATCAATAATACTATGCATGTACAATTAGCGATAGAGTTTATTGTCTTCAATATGTTTCACTAATGCACTTAACGCACATTGAAGTCTATTCATATGTGCTATATCAACTTTTGTGGCGAAACATAATTGATCTTCCATTTTAAATTTGCTCAAGGATATCACATATCTTGCATATACTGCATCCCATTCCAGACAAAGCCGCGATCCTTTCGTGATTTCCACCGCAATGTTTGGTGCTCTTGTATTATTACCATCAACTCCACTATCAACTTCTAATAGGGTAAATATTCCACTCGCCATCAACACAAATATATATCCAAATGAGTAAAGTCAAAACTTTTCTTCTCCCTCCTTTGAATTCTATTCACAGACTAATAAAACTATAGAAAAAATCCTTTCCTTATATTCACTCCGCCGCTAATATGTAAGCAAGCCCTTTGATTGGCTGAGAAGGAAACACGTGATCTAACTGTTTCCTGGAAACTCATAACATTCGCTGAGAGCGTGCACAGAACAACAACAACAACAAATACTGTTTCCTATTTCTGGACACCTTGACATTCGCTGAGAGCGTGCCCAAAACAACAACAACAATAAATACTGTTTCCTATTTCTGGACACCCTGACATTCACTGAGAGCGTGCACTTACAACAACAACAATAACATTGGCCTTGACATTTGCCTCGAGCTTACAACAACAACAAATACTGTTTCCTGGATCATGACATTTGCCTCGAGCTTACAACAACAACAAATACTATTTCTGGATCATAACATTCTTCCCTAGCGGGCACTTGGCCAAAAACAACAAATACTCTTTCCTAGATCATAACATTCTCCCCTAGCGGGCACTTGGCCAAAACAATAACAATAAATCGACCTTGGAAAAAGAGGTCATTGACACAGTCCCCATTAAACTATGTAAAAAAGTTGTAGGTGGCAGCAGGGGTGAGTGTCACGAGCTTTAGGGCCGTCTCTACTATCACGGATGCGTGTTTATTTGGCTTTTTGTTGTCGTTTTTTTTTCAGGGGTGATCGTATCGACCGTGTAGGCCGAGAACGTAAGGATAGGGCTCGTTCTAATGGAAATAAAAAGTTCTTGTGCCCTTTTTGTCCATATATGAAAGGGGCTGTCCCCTCCTCAACGCCTCACTCTTTACGCTAAAGTTTGACTTTCTCACAACTCTATATTTTTAAACAATAAAAAGCTTTAGCGTAAAGAGCGAGACGTTGAGGAGGGGACAGCCCCTTTCATTACGGAAAAATTTCTGTTCGTTTTATGTTTTAATATCGCTCCTTACTTTCAATTAGAAAAACCTTTTTTTTATTTAGTTTTTGAAAGTTTTTGAATTAATGCAGGTTTTGGTTCACCGTACATGAAAAATTAAAAAAAAAATTCATATTAGTTTTACTTTTATTTGGCTAAATGGCTTTCTCGAAAGCTGTTTAATTACCCATCAAATTCCAAACAGAGAACATTGAAATACTGATCTTTTTTTCTGCGTTACCAAAAGTACTGTTTTCATATAACTTTACGGTTTCATGAAATCTAATTAAACAAATAGAAAAGGGTTTTCATCTAAAGTAAGGAGCAAGTTTAAAACTTAAAACAAATACAACACCTTTTCAACACCTTGCTCATTAAACAAAAGTATTTTTAGTGCTTTGAAAAATCTTACGTTTCCAATTGCAAATTTTCTTTAAAAATTTGGGAAAAAGCCAAACTTCACAGTAAAGAGTAAGGAGCTAAAGATGAGACAGTCCCTTTCATATAAAGAATCATCTGTTGAAATAGGTTTCTAATCTGTTTCTTGCTTTCAGTTTAAGAGCCCTTTTTTATTTAATTTCTGATCGTTTTCCGAATCATACCCATGTCTAACCAAGATATAATTTGCAGTACCTGTCCCTTAAATCGCTGTTTAATTGTTTTTAAAAAGTGTAAATCATTAATTGTGTATGTATTAGTACCGCCCTACGCTTAAATTTTCAATTTCAATTTTGGATACAATTTGAATATACTCAAAAAAATGGCGATGAATAGTAATTTTGGTAAAAAATCCTTGTTAATATTACGAAAAAGGAACTCGCTTTTTACGCTAAAGTTCAAATTTTTATCCATTTCCTTAAGAATAAACCATTAATTACAAAGGCTGTTAATTAGAATAAATAGCTCTGGTGAAAGTACAACAAAAAAAAACTTTAGTTTAAAGAGCGAGGTAATGACTAGGGGGTAAACCCAATCATATAAGAAATAATTTCTGTTTGTTTTAAGTTTCGAGCCCCATCAAACGGTGGGCTCCACCTGACCAAATCAAACGAAGCCCCTGGAAAAACCCCCTCTATATAAAACTAATCTATGTTCGTATTTAGTTATCACGTCACTCCTTGCTTTCAGTTGAAAAAAATTATTTTTAAATTTTATTTCTGATCGTTTTTCAAATAATGAGGGTAAATGTGGCTCTCCCTGCATGATAAAATTATATCCTCTTACAGTAAAATCAACCGTAGAAGGTTCTTTCCCTCCGAAAATACCCCTCCTCCCGCAGCTCATTGGTCTACAATCACTTTCGACTTATAAAAAAAGGGTATTTGAACTCTCAATTTTCGATCTAATGAGCACCCTCTGAAGCTTTTGCGACCATGAGGCAAAGGTGTGGATGAGGAAGGGACAGTCCTTTCCTATACGGAATAAATTCTGCTCATTTTGGGGTTTAATGTTACTCTTTACTTTCATAGCAGCAGTGTAGCTATAATATAAGGTAGCAGAGTGTCAGTAGTAAGTTATATAAAGCTTTGAACGGCACAAAAAACGGGACAAGATAATAGTGTATACAATATGAACGGTACATGAAAAATACATGGAAAACCCACGCCTTTGACACTATATTTAGACATGGACATTGCGAAAAAAAGCTGGCATGGTAACAACCATACGCGTGGACATTTTAAAAAGCTGGCATGGGGTTTTGTTATTGATATGAATTGCACAAGAATGTCCCGTTTGACGTAGACATTTTAAAAAGCTGGCACGGTATAGAGTGGGCACGCATGTTATTTGGAAGATTGCCTTATTGTTGTCAATTGCGCATGGAATTACACTTCAGCTTCACGTGGACATTTTTTTTTTTAAGCTGGCATTGTATAATGTGGTCCAACATGTTTTGGGAGTATGCTCGAAATTATACAACTCAAGCAGAGTGTTTTTCGAGCCATCATCCATTTTTTAGGAGCCAATCAGAGACATCGGTGGTTGCTCAATATACGGTAAGTTGAATGGTGATTGGTTAAAAATAAAAGGACTGGTTTTTTATTCGTCCTTGAGATTTTGTATAAAATGCCCATACCTTACGATTTAATTTTCATAATGATTTAACGTATTATCGATAGTACATTAAATATTATTAACTTTAAAGCAATGGATACTTCAATTTTCAATGTGAGTAGAGTTTACTGAATTTCTTAATTTATTCCCAAATAAAATCATTTTACCAGTAAATTCAAATTCTGGGGCGTAGGCCCCCCTCCCCTCCAACAATACAAACCTTACAATAGTATGAGTATTCTCGCTAGAAAACGCAAAGTACGCTCTTTTTTCTATTATGTAAACAAAAACCCTCCCCCACTGCTCTATAGTTTTAGTTATTTCCTTCAAAAATGTCAGTTTCCTCATTCATTCTAATTAAAATGCGTTTTCTTTATCTGTTTAAATGGAAGCTTCTGTGTTACAAAGGAAGGGTCAGTTTTGGGACCAAATTTCGCACGCTCATGTTATCATAGATTAACGGCACATGTTTATGGAATAGCAACAAGGGTGTTCCTTGAAAAAGAGAGAAATTGTATTCTGGCCTAATTAGACGAAAGATATTCTATTTTCAATTGTATTCCATGATTAAGGGGGTTTTACGATGTGAAAAAAAACAAAGTATTTCATCGCATGGAAAGTAAGGGAGGAGGGAGGGGGGAATTCTTTGTGCAAACTAATTTTTTTCTTCTGTAAAAAAGGGGGGTTTCCAGGGGTGAAATTTTACCAGTTTTTTTTCCGGAAACGTGAGCTAACTTTAAAATTAAATTTTATCTCTTTTGTCTTAGGGATTTGCTCCTCAAATTTTAAATTGAAAAATGAGTGTGCTGTGCTATTAGCAAACACAATCATTCAAGCTTTTATCATCAAAAATGTGGAATTTTGCAGTTTTGACAGAGTAGAAGGATTTTGTACGGGGATTTATTTTACATGAGGAGGGGGGTTTCCAGGGATGAGATTTTCAGGGGTAAATTTTACCAGTTTTTTTTCCGGAAACGTGAGCTAACTTTTAAATTAAATTTTAGCTCTTTTGTCTTAGGGATTTGCTCCTCAAATTTTTAAATTAAAAAATGAGTGTGCTGTTCTATTAGTAAAGAGAATATTTCAAGCTTTTATCATCAAAAATTTGGAATTTTTTAGTTTTGACAGAGTAGAAGGATTTTGTACGGGGATTAACTTTATATGAGGAGGGGGGTTTCCAGGGATGAAATTTTCAGGGGTAAATTTTACCAGTTTTTTTCCGGAAACGTGAGCTAACTTTTAAATTAAATTTTAGCTCGTTTGTCTTAGGGGTTTGCTCCTCAAATTTTTAAATTGAAAAATGAGTGTGCTGTTCTATTAGTAAAGAGAATCTTTCAAGCTTTTATCATCAAAAATGTGGAATTTTGCAGTTTTGACAGAGTAGAAGGATTTTGTACGGGATTAATTTTACATGAGGAGGGGGTTTCCGGGGGTGAAATTTTCAGGGGAAAATTTTACCGAAATATTTCTAAAGCACTACAAATAACAGAAGCAACTTTAGAGGGTATTTTATCTGTAAAAGAGGGTTTATTATTTCCTTACTAAATTTTTCTTCTTTTTTAAGGAGGAGGTGGATTCATACAATTACTCTCCCCCCGAAAAAAGACCAAGATGGAGCGATACCATATCGATGCAAGCTGCACGGCCATCCATTACAAGTTCTCTGGACCAACCAGGACCCTCTCATGCCAGTGTCAGCTCTGCACAGACCTCTATGCAACCTGGCAAAAAATTCAAGAGGGAATGGATGCTTTCTCATAATGCATCGGTCTTGTCTACTCAAGATCGTGAGGAGACCTCCCTTCATGCTTTGCCAGGGGCTTCAGGCATAAAAGTGCAGTCTGAATTTGTAAATGTGGAATGTGTAAATTTTACCTCTACCTTATACGTGATTATTTACTTAAAAAATACTAGGAGAAATTGAGTTTTGTGGGTGGAGTGGAAAAAAGGTAGGTGTTAAATATTCGGGTAAACATAAGACTAAGAAACGCTTCACTATAAATAAGGCTATTACATCTTTCTGAACTTTCTGTGGGAGGTGGGGGTAAGTATTTAGTTTAAATAATTCTAGGAGGAATTGAGTTTTGTGGGGGCTGGTGCGGAAAAATGGTACGTGTTAAATATTCGGGTAAACATACGAGTAGAAAAATCCTATTACATCTTTCTGAACTTACTGTGGGAGGCGGGGGTAAGTATTTAGTTTAAATAATTCTAGGTGAAATTGAGTTTTGGGGGGGGCTGGTGTGGAAAAATGGTACTTATTAAATATTCAGGTAAACATACGACTAGAAATGAACATGATTTTTCAACTTTATGAAATAATGCTTATTTCACATAGAAAATAAACCTTTTTTCTATAGATTAATGAAATAGCAGCGCCATTGGGTCATGAAACATCAGCATTTACTGGACCTGAACCAATTCTAGCACCACCAATGGAGTTCAGAGATGAACCTGCATTAGTTCTAGACAATATGGAGTGGCATAGGGGTTTTCTTAATGATTGTTTTGGGGACATGGCCAGCCTAGACGATTTAACTTGTGACATTGACATGATGGAGGACCCGGAATGGGCAGATAGATTTATGCGTGAGCATTTAGGGGATGTTACTAGTGCATCTGAACTGGGTCCTCATAAAGCAATTCCATCACAGGACAATACAGGCTGGCTCGATCAACTATCCCCAAACAGCCTGGAATACATACTAACAGGCCTAGGGGACTTCATGCCATCTCCAACCATTGCAATTGAACAGACTGGGGGTGGTGCTATTGACAATTCTATGTCACCCCCCACCATTCCGCTTAATGATACACATAGTGCTAGTAATAGTAGTAGTAACGATACAGCAACAACACAAGTAACCCCTCTTCCAGATTTTTTTCTGTCCAACTCTGCCTTGCACCACAAAAAGGTCTACAGCACCCAATTCGGTGATCACTTCAACTCTCTAGTGTCGGGGGATATAATAACAGATCCCTCGGCCATCACACATTTATATACTAATAAGATTCGAGCCATTCTTGAACAACAGATGGGGGTATGGGGGTGGGGGTTAGTTTAAAAGCATCAATAGCACTAAAAATATTTTTTTTTAAATGAAAATGCGAGCGAGCTGTATTCAAAATACTTGCACACAGAGATGTTGGCAATTCGCCCGCATTTATCAAATTATGGGGAGGTTTTTCTAAATTGGGCTAATAGTATTCAAAGTAAGTGGGAAAATTATAACGAGGGGGGTAGGGGATCTGTGGTTTTATTTATTGAAAGTTTAAATGTTAATATTTGTAGATTTAAAAAGGATTTTATTGTAAGAGGTGGGTGGGGAGAGGGCTATAGTTTTAAAATATCATTCAGATTTAGAGGGGTGTAGGGGGATACAACGAATCTGTTTCGATACGAGGCTACAGTGTTTCAAGTATGCATTTTTGATTGCCGTGTACAGACCTCTTCAAAAAGATACATCTAGGAAAAAGTTGGATGAAATGGCAGTTAATGGTTGGGAGGGTTCAAAGTTCCCCAAAGTAGATTTTAATTGTTTAAATGGTCAATTTCCCGTGACACTAAAAGGAATAGATATTTTTGAGCGGGCTAATGCACATTTAAAGATTGGTGTCAAGGTGTTACAGTATGAAACAGAATTTGAGGAGGGCCAGCGTTCGGATAAGAAGTGGGGTATTACTTCCAGTGCGGGCTCCTTCAATTGAATCAGTAGAACATTGGGTGTGACTTCTATACACCCCACCCACAGACCCCGATTCAATTGGTCATTTCAATCCAATAACGGATATTAGTAAGGTTTTGGGGGAGGGTAAACATCGGAATGTACGTTATTACTGTCCAAAATGTCTCTCAAGATTTGGACTGATTTAAAGTTAAAGCATCACATGAAACACTGTGACACCATGGACACCAGGCTGTGGAGACGGTAAGCGGAGATAGAGCGATCTTAAGTTTAAAAAATTTCCAAAACACGCTCCTGCAGAGCAATAATATCGTTTTAGACTGCGAAGCAAAACCGACAGACGTGTGCGATCCGTCAAATTCAAATCGTGTTAAAATACAAGAAGCCATAGGGGTCTCTTACGCTCATGCGCAACGAGATTCCAATATTACCTGATTAAAAAAATAATAATAATAATAATAACAATACCTTTAATCCAATAGTATAATTACATTGGATTCTTTTAGCCTCAGTGAAAGAGTATTTTATAGTTCTGTCATTCTAGGTTTTATTCATCTTCCAATCCATTATTTTTTCTTTTCTTTTTTCACTAAATAAGTCTTTGCGACCAAAGTCCTTGAATAAGGAAAACCCAAACACATTGTTATAGGGTCTTAGTTTGTACTCTACTCAATTGTGTTGAGTGCAGAAGCTAGGGTCTCCGTTTATTAAACCACGTGGAAACTTGAAATCTCAAATTATACTATCTGTTAAAGCAAAAAATAGGATAAAAATCCTTGAAATTTCTTATTGATAACGATCTTTATGAGACGAAAGACTTCCAGTAGAATCTAGTTGAGGGAAAAACTTACTAAACTGCCACGATATGAACTTTTTGGTACAATGCAAATTTTATTTTGTAGAAACTCCAACGATCCAAATGCCCAAAGAGCCTTGCAAGCATGCTTGCATACATTAGAATGCATGCGACGAGGTGGTATTCATGACCATGTTTCACAGGTAATGTATTTCCTCTTTTTTTTGCATTCCGTAAAATTCAATGTGTCGTTCACTTTATTATTTTTTATTCTTCGTATTGCATTTTTTCTTCCGGAAAAATTGTATTTATTGATAAGTTCAGTTAGATTAATAAATAGTTTTATTAGTATTGTTATGCTACGAATAACCATCTTCATTATTGACATTATCACTAACAAAAGGGTCATTGCCGCCATGGATCAATTTCCATTGATGCGCTCGCTTTAACGTTCTGTGTAAATACAGAATTTTAAATTCTTGCGCAGGTCCAGAATTAGAAAAAAGTGTTGAGGAAGTAGAAGGTGTTGCGATAGAAATGATGGTGGATCCAAAAGATTTTATTTGAAACCAAAAGTAACATACAGCCAAACCCTGAAATGAAAAAGCACTTTACTACACAAACATAAAATGATAATCCTTATCTGCTTTATAGTTTTCGCAAGCACTTTTGGCAAAACTAAGAAATTTAGAAGATAAACACAATTATCGTGAGTATTTGGACAATTGAGCTTATTTCTCTAATTAGCTATAGCATTTAGTCAAATAGATTATGCTATTAAATAAACCTGAAAATAAGCGCTTAAATTTTAGTTGGAGAGGTCCAAACAATTCAGTTTGCTGAAACGGGTAAATACAATAACACATCTATCATATCTAAGATTTGAATTCTAACCGAAAAGAAGCTGGTTTGCCCGAAAGTTCTAATAAGGCAACCAAGATACTAAAAATTGCAACGTTTCTAACATAAATATTGAAATAATCTAACAATAGAGATTTTAGGCCCGTTTTTTAGCACTAAGATCTTACATCTAAGATCTTACATCTTTCTGCAAAGATTATCGTTTTTTAACTCATCTTTGTCCTAAGATCTTACAGCTCACTGATGTTAGCAAAAAGTGTGAAGACCACCACTATTCTGCCATATAGAACAATGATGAGAGAACTTTTGTGATCTACTCATCATTGTTCTCAGACCGCTGATCAGAGCAGAATGATGAAAGACGTTTGCACAAAAACGACCAAAGATGTAAGATCTTTGTTCAAAGATTTCACTTTTAAGCGTTTTCTGACAAAAGATGTAAGATCTTAGCACATTGATGAGTGAAAAAACGCCCCTATTGATTGTTTTCCAAGACCTGTGTCGGGAAAATATGTTCTTTTTCTTATATTACTTTTACTTCTACTCCTGTTAGACTCCTCAATACAAGAGAAAATAATGGGTTGTGGTCATGGGTGCCCATATGGGGGGGGGGGGGGCAGGGGCGGCTCTTGCCCCCCCCCCCTGGCTGAATGATGCTGCTTATTTTTATATTTTTGTTCTGAGATTTCTTTTATATAGCATTAAAAGTAGCAATTAGACGAAGTTTGCCCCCCCTGGAATTCAGCTTATGGGCGCCCATGGTTGTGGTCACACAATTCACCAGATTATTGTACCGAAATCTCCACATTTTCCTCTGTCACCAATTACTTAGTGGAATGACTGGCCTGTTAAGCCTTGTTCAAGCCGGAATTATTCAAGAATTTAGATACTAAGACCATAATCACGGGTCAGAGTAAATTAAAAAAAAAATCAATTGCAACGTTTCTAACATAAATGTTGAAATAATCTAACAGTAGAGGTTTTGATTGTTTTCCTAGACCTGTGTCAGGGAAATATGTTCTTTTTCTTATATTACTTTTATTCTACTCCTATTAGGCTCCTCAATACAAGAGAAAATTATGGGTTGTGGTCACACAATTCACCTGATTATTGCACAGAAATCCCCACATTTTCCTCTATCGCCAATTACTTAGCGGAATGACTGGCCTGTTAAGCCTTGTTCAAACCGGAATTATTCAAGAATTTAGATACTAAGACCATGATCATGTGTCAGAGTAAATGAAAAAAAAAATTAATTGCAACGTTTCTAACATAAATGTTGAAATAATCTAAAAGTAGAGGTTTTGATTGTTTTCCTAGACCTGTGTCAGGGAAATATGTTCTTTTTTTTATATTGCTTTTATTCTACTCCTTTTAGGCTCCTCAATACAAGAGAAAATTATGGGTTGTGGTCACACAATTCACCTGATTAATTGTACAGAAATCCCCACATTTTCCTCTATCACCAATTACTTAGCAGAAAGACAGGCCTGTTAAGCCTTGTTCAAGCAGGAATTATTCAACAATTTTATATGTATATGGTTGGAGGGTACAAAGGTTACCTGTAAAAACTTGATGAAAAAGCACGATGAGTTTCAACTTTTATGCCAAAACAAGTTAAGCCTAATTTATGGACTGAAACAACCCAAAACGGAGCTAGGTCAAAACAGGGTAATTTTGCTATTCGTTGGCTGATTAACTCGCTGCCAAGCTTAACTAAGTCCTGACTCGGTAAAAAAGACAAGCAAAGCTCTGACTTAATTCAAAAACAAGCTTATTCTAACTTCAGAATTTAGCCCGAGTCTGGTTGGCCTGTGAAGAAGTTAGCTAAACTATGTCTCATTGCAAAAGTGAGCTGAGTCTAGGTGAGGGAACCAATTGGTGGAAAAAAAGCTCAGTCTTGACTCACTGCAACAGAGCTAAAGATATGTCCTGACTGAGTGCTAAATAGCCAAAATTCTGACTCCGTGCAAGGATTTTCATTCTCTATTATTGGAATGGGAAAATGAACCTATTGCTTCTCCAACATCCCCACTCGTCCTACCGCCTACTTTTTAGCAGGAGAGTAGGAATTTTGTCCCTTTTTACAACTGGAATCACGAAAGGCTATTTAATATTTATTATTGGAAAACGAGTTGGGCCAAATGCCCCTCGTACAGCCTTAAACCCCTCCTCCTCTGATGTCTTATTTGTATAATTTTGTCTAAGAAATGCTAAGCCACTGAGCTTTTCCGTCCTGACACTAGCAGGCTCCAAATTTTCAGTTTTCAAGAATTATGTACTTCAAAGTTTACTTTGAAACTGTGGAAACACCTGACAGCTAAACAGAGAGAGCCAACAGTCGAATGGTTCTTGGGAGACATTGACTTGACAGCAGCTGTCTGCCATCTGAATTTCAAGTGGATCTGAGCATTTTTGTGCAAGTTAAATGTAACTCAGGAGTGGCCAGCTCATTTGAAATTCATCTCCTCTTGTTACCTAGGCGATGGTATTTCCCCGTGTTTTTAAGTCGAACTCAACCATTTTTTGCAAAATCAGAGCCATAGCCCAATGTGCTAGCTCGCTTAAGTTTTGAGCCCATTAGAAAAAAAACGAAATAAAAACTAGTGCCTCTTTTCACCTTCTATCAAAAAATTCAAAGCGTTCCTATGATTCAGGTTCAAACAATGTGCCGCAAACCTTTTCACTAAAAGTTAGGAAAGGGTACTGGTCTTTTTGTTCTGTTATCAAACAATTGGAGATCATTGCATGATTCCGTACAAACAAGGTCCAAAAAGCCTGACAAAATTATACAAATAAGACATCAGAGGAGGAGGGGTTTAAGGCTGTACGAGGGGCATTTGGCCCAACTCGTTTTCCAATAATAAATATTAAATAGCCTTTCGTGATTCCAGTTGTAAAAAGGGACAAAATTCCTACTCTCCTGCTAAAAAGTAGGCGGTAGGACGAGTGGGGATGTTGGAGAAGCAATAGGTTCATTTTCCCATTCCAATAATAGAGAATGAAAATCCTTGCACGGAGTCAGAATTTTGGCTATTTAGCACTCAGTCAGGACATATCTTTAGCTCTGTTGCAGTGAGTCAAGACTGAGCTTTTTTTCCACCAATTGGTTCCCTCACCTAGACTCAGCTCACTTTTGCAATGAGACATAGTTTAGCTAACTTCTTCACAGGCCAACCAGACTCGGGCTAAATTCTGAAGTTAGAATAAGCTTGTTTTTGAATTAAGTCAGAGCTTTGCTTGTCTTTTTTACCGAGTCAGGACTTAGTTAAGCTTGGCAGCGAGTTAATCAGCCAACGAATAGCAAAATTACCCTGTTTTGACCTAGCTCCGTTTTGGGTTGTTTCAGTCCATAAATTAGGCTTAACTTGTTTTGGCATAAAAGTTGAAACTCATCGTGCTTTTTCATCAAGTTTTTACAGGTAACCTTTGTACCCTCCAACCATATACATATAAAATTGTTGAATAATTCCTGCTTGAACAAGGCTTAACAGGCCTGTCTTTCTGCTAAGTAATTGGTGATAGAGGAAAATGTGGGGATTTCTGTACAATTAATCAGGTGAATTGTGTGACCACAACCCATAATTTTCTCTTGTATTGAGGAGCCTAAAAGGAGTAGAATAAAAGCAATATAAAAAAAGAACATATTTCCCTGACACAGGTCTAGGAAAACAATCAAAACCTCTACTGTTAGATTATTTCAACATTTATGTTAGAAACGTTGCAATTAATTTTTTTTTTTCATTTACTCTGACCCGTGATCATGGTCTTAGTATCTAAATTCTTGAATAATTCCGGTTTGAACAAGGCTTAACAGGCCAGTCATTCCGCTAAGTAATTGGCGATAGAGGAAAATGTGGGGATTTCTGTGCAATAAT
>CM051256.1:3842453-3844953 GCA_027921565.1 Artemia sinica
TTTCATTATTTTTTGTTGAATTAACGCAAATTTCATGCTCCCTTAAATTGCGTGGATCAAGCGAAGGGAGACAATAAACAATAAATAAATAATGCAGGAAATAAATCTGATATAGTGCTGAAAGTGGTGCTGTACTACAATATACAAGTAGGCAGCTTCTCAACCTGTGCTTCTGATCGTTCTAAGCTGGTCGATATAGTAAGTGACCTACTAAGAGCTGTTCTACTGTGCGACGATAAAATAATTGTCCTTCCGAAGTTTGTTACATAAGTACCAGATGAAGTCCCCATGATTTATGGAGAAGTGAGAGCCACTCTAACTCGTTAAGCAAACCAGGTTTACTCCATTGTTGTGCATTAAAAGGACCACCTTGAATTCTTCCTGTGTGCTTACAGCGAAATTGACCTGACTTCAGAAACAACAACAGGACGCTGCAAGTCGACCGACTCCGTGGTTCTCAAGGAACCTCCAAAAAGATTAGTAATATGAACGTAAGGACTATCTGGAACGTATTGGCGGTAGTTCCTTACCACATATAGTGAACTTAAAGCCTCTGAATAAAGAGTGGTCGTTCTCGACTATAAGCGGGCTGTCAAATCCCTCGCAGAAGCCCTGAATAAGCCTACTGATTGAGACACTAAAATCAGGAGTCCTACTTATCGTGGTATAATATGTTCCCGATTAATGTATCCTCCGATGACCTACTCTCTGATAACGAATTATTCGAAAGCCGAAAGAATTCAAAAGACCCGTTACTAGACGCTGTCGGTTTGACAGCAAAAGCGAATTAGTGAAAGGCATAAGTATTCCTCTGGCTTTTGGACATGAGTAAGTGTCCAACTGAAAAGTGTCGCACCCTTCCAATAAGATGTTTAGACTGTCAGGAATAAGGCCATATAGTAAAAACTCGCAATAACTCGATCCGTTGTTCTCAGTGTACCCGAAATTATGCAAATTCTAAGGGCAGCCGCTGCACAGTTCCTCAAATGCGCATTGTGTAAAGAGCCAGACCACCTTGATATGGTATAAAATATCCCGAACTAAAGAAGCTAATGAAAAGTCCATGACCTGTTCTGAACTAGTGGTGAGCACTTAGAATATTAACGGTGGTATTCTGCTCTGTCCAATTTGGGAGTCATTGGCAATGACTATACCTACACATGTATCCGTAACTCAGGATCTACTAGTTCACTTCACTTTCTCCTATGCTCAAACGGTTTATTGTTGTCAATCAGAGCCATTTTGATCTCAGCGTTTTGATCTCGGATCACTTTCCCACAGAAAACTGTTTCGTTATTGACGACCCAATCCCCACAAACATCAAGTCAGTCAAAAAGTGGTAAACGAAATCCAACTGAAAAAATTGACGTGTACCTCTTTCAATCAGCACTTGACCCAATTCTAGATAAAATCAAAATCCGTTTCGTTTTGTTGCAGCAGTCTCTGGTACTACCCGACAGCGAGAAACAACTCCTGGTCAATATTTATTGTGCTGAGATTTTACACGCCTTGCGTTACGCAGAGCATGAAGCAGCATCAAATCGAAAAGCTCGAGTTGGCTCCAAAATTCCAAAGGTGACTAAATCCCAACTTGCAAGTCGCTTGTCAATCTTCAGAAGCTTGGCATCAAATTTGGAATGATTGTAGTCGCCCAAGATTTGGTCATGTCAATGTTATTAGGTTTTCACTCAAATACCGCTTTTCAAAGCTCCTAGCAAAGCCTAAAGATACAGTAATCGACAAAACTAGAGAAACCCTACGCAAAAATTCAAATGAGATTTGGAGGTTTATATGAAAGCGGAAACCCAGAGGCGGATTTTTCACACTATGTGCTTTCCAGTGAAGAAGAGTGGATCAGACATCAAAACTCATAGTGAGTTTTCTCTTCCCGACACAGTAGTGGAAGAGTAATTTCAGTCTTTCCTTAATAATCCTTTATGCAGCATTGAATCAGAGATTGGGTCTGTTATCAGTGTAGTTATCAGCATCGACAAGCTAATAATGCACAATCAGCTGCTCTACTAGATTTTTTGTAATTACGGGTGATGTACCTGAAGGTTTTTTGCATTGGTTCACTAACTCCAGTTGTCAAAATAGGAAGACAGCAAGCTGGGGAGTTCAAATAATCCCGCAGCCGTATCCTTAGTACTGTGTCAGCTACTAGAGCTGGTGGTGGTTGATGATTTAAAAGCTGCATGCTTTACCCAAGATAATCAGTTTGATTTTAAGGTTGGCCATAGTCGTAAAAATTTCCACTCTATACTTTCAAACATTGTCATGGAAACGGAGAGAAACAAAGATATACTTATTCTGGCAGCATATGAAGTTTCTCGTGCCTTTCACTCAGGCGTTCATCCTCAGCTGCTATATTCTGCAAAAAAGTCGAGGACTTGATAGCTCTCAATATGGTAAAAAAAGGTTTGTCCTTCAACGCATCAAAGAAGCAGATTCTTATTTTTGGATGGTCTCAGGAAACGACAGAAGGTGTGCAGCTAGAAGT
>CM051256.1:4484395-4517395 GCA_027921565.1 Artemia sinica
ACCCCTCCCTCCCCCCTTTAATATGTAAATATTACATAAGTCTCATGTATTCTGTCACACGCCATTTGTTTTTCATTGAGCATAAGCTAATTGTCTTTTAATACAGACAGATGGAAAACCGGTTCTAGGTTTGTTCTCGAGTTTTACACGGCGTAATTCTTGAGTGGGATCAAGCTTTATTTAAATTAAATAAAAAAAAACAAGTTTTTTAAACTGAAAGTAAGGAGCGACATTAAAACTTAAAACGAACAGAAAATATTCCGTATATGGAAGGGGCTTTCCCCTCCTCAACGCCTCGCTCTTTACGCTAAAGTTTGACTCTGTCTCACAACTTTATTTTTTAAAACAATAAAAAACTTTAGCACAAAGAGCGAGGGGTTGAGGAGGGGAAAGCCTTTCCATATACGGAATAATTTCTGTTCGTTTTAAGTTTTAATGTCGCTCCTTACTTTCAGTTTAAAAAACTGTTTTTTTTATTTAATTTCTGATCGTTTTTTAGTTAATGCAGCTTTTATTTTGGCTCATCGTCGTTGAATAAGAAAACAAAATTTGCATAAAAATTTTACTTTTCTTTTGCTAAATGGCTGTCTCTAAATTTGGTTCTGACGTAATTTACAAATTAACTTACGTAACGAACTTCTATATTCCTATATTTTTCTTCTGGCAAAAAATACAAAGTTGCAGATTTTTGCAGATTTGAGCTTGAAACCTATGTAATAGGGTTCTCTGATACGCTGAATCTGACGGTGTGATTTTCATTAAAAATTCTTTCACTTGTAGGGATGTTTCCCCCTCTTTAAAAAATCGATTAAATTTTCTCAGGCTCGTAGCCTTTGATGAGTAATACTAAACTTAATAAAATTTATATATTTAGAATCAGCATTATAAACACATTCTTTTGATACATTTATTGACATCAAAATTCCGTTTTTAAAAGTTTCGATTACTATTGAGCCGTATCGCTTGTTTTTTTATTGTTTTTTTTCATTACGTATATGTTATTACGTATATGAGGGGGTTCTTCCCTTAGTCAATACCACGCTCTTTACGTTAAAAGTTAAAAAAATTTGATTAACAAACCCCTGAATCACAAAGGCCGTTTAATAGAATAGATAGCTCTTTTGAAAGCACTAAAAAAAAAAACTGTAGCGTAAAGAGCGAGGTATTGACTTGGGGGAGAACCCCCTCACATACGTTATAATTTCTGGTCGTTTTAAGTTCTAATATTCCTTCTTACATTTCAGTTGAAATATAATTATTCCGTATATGAAAGGGGCTGTCCCTCCTCAACGCCTCGCTCTTTACGCTAAAGTTTTTTTATTGTTTTAAAAAATAAAGTTGTGAGACAGAGTCAAAACTTTAGCGTAAAGAGCGAGGCGTTGAGGAGGGGACAGCCCCAAACCCCTGAATCACAAAGGCCGTTTAATTAGAATAGATAGCTCTTTTGAAAGCACTAAAAAAAAAAACTGTAGCGTAAAGAGCGAGGTATTGACTTGGGGGAGAACCCCTTCACATACGTTATAATTTCTGTTCGTTTTAAGTTCTAATATTCCTTCTTACATTTCAGTTGAAATGTAATTATTCCGTATATGGAAGGGGCTGTCCCCTCCTCAACGCCTCTCTCTTTACGCTAAAGTTTTTTATTGTTTTAAAAAATAAAGTTGTGAGACAGAGTCAAACTTTAGCGTAAAGAGCGAGGCGTTGAGGAGGGGACAGCCCCTTTCATATACGGAATAATTTCTGTTCGTTTTAAGTTTTAATGTCGCTCCTTACTTTCAGTTTAAAAAACTTGTTTTTTTTACTTAATTTCTGATCGTTTTTAGTTAATGCAGCTTTTATTTGCATAAAAATTTTACTTTTCTTTTGCTAAATGGATGTCTTTACAAATTAACTTACGTAACTAACTTCTATATTCGTATATTTTTCTTCTGGCAAAAAATACAAAGTTGCACATTTTTGCAGATATGAGCTTGAAACCTATGTAATAGGGTTTTCTGATACGCTGAATCTTACGGTGTGATTTTCATCTAAATTCTTTCACTTGTAGGGGATGTTTCCCCCCTCTTTAAAAAATCGAGTAAATTTTCTCAGGCTCGTAGCCTTTGATGAGTAATACTAAACTTAATAAAATTTATATATTTAGAATCAGCATTATAAACACATTCTTTTGATACACTTATTGACATCAAAATTCCGTTTTTAAAAGTTTCGATCACTATTGAGCTGTATCGCTTGTTTTTTTATTGTTTTTTTTTTATTACGTATATGTTATTACGTATATCAGGGGGTTCTCCCCTTAGTCAATACCACGCTCTTTACGTTAAAAGTAAAAAAAAAAATTGATTCACAAACCCCTGAATCACAAAGGCAGTTTAATTAGAATAGATAGCTCTTTTGAAAGCACTAAAAAAAACTGTAGCGTAAAGAGCCAGGTATTGACTTGGGGGAGAACCCCCTCACATACGTTATAATTTCTGTTCGTTTTAAGTTCTAATATTCCTTCTTACATTTCAGTTGAAAAAACTTGTTTTTTTTTATTTTAATTTCTGATCGTGTTTTAAATAATGCTTGGAAATCCGGCCCCCCCCTTCATAGAAATGTCCCTTACCCCAAAGAAACATCCTCCACGGAAATATTGTCCAGAGTAACCCCTCCTCTAGCCCCCCCCCCCCCCCCCCCCCTCCAGAAAAAATCCTTCCTGAAAATGGTTGTATACTTCCCAATAACCAATAAATAATGCTGGAAAGTCCGGCGCCCTCTTCATGGCAATTTCCCTTCCCCCATGAAAAATTCCTTCATGAACAGATCCTCCAACATAACCACCGACCCACCCTTCCCTCCTACTACCAGAAAAAAAACCTCCTGAAAACTTCTGTATACTTCCCAATAACCAATACTATATGTTAACATTGGGTAAAGTTCATAACTTTTAGCCCTCCCTCTGGGAACTTCGGGGGATTAAGTCATCCTAAAAGACATATTTATCATATTTTCGACCATGCTGAACAAAATGGCTATCTCAAAATTTTGATCGGGTGACTTTGGGGAAAAAAATAAGCGTGGGAGGGGGCCTAGTTGCCCTCCATTTTTTTTGGTCACTTAAAAAGGGCACTAGAACTTTTAATTTCCGTTCCAATGAGCCCTCCCATGATATTCTAGGACCACTGGGTCGATACGATCACCCCTGGGGAAAAAAACAAACAAACAAACAAACAAATAAACACGCATCTGTGATCTTTCTTCTGGCAAAAAATGTAAAATTCCACATTTTTGTAGGTAGGAGCTTGAAACCTCTACAGTAGGGTTCTCTGATACGCTGAATATGATGGAGTGATTTTCATTAAGGTTCTATAACTTTTAGGGGGTCTTTCCCCCTTTTTTTGAAAATCAGCCAAATTTTCTCAGGCGCGTAACTTTTGATGGGTAGCACTAAACTTGATGAAATTTATATATTTGAAATCAGAATTAAAATCTGATTCTTTTGATATATCTATTGGTATCAAAAACCCGTTTTCTAGAGTTTCGGTTACCATTGAGCCGGGTCGCTCCTTACTTACAGTTCGTTACCACGATCTGTTTGATACTAAACCTAATAAAATTTATATATTTAGAATCAGCATTATAAGCCCATTCTTTTGATACATTTATTGACATCAAAATTCCGTTTTTAAAAGTTTCGATTACTATTGAGCCATATCGCTTGTTTTTTTTTTATTGTTTTTTTTATTACGTATATATTATTACGTATATGAGGGGTTATCCCCTTAGTCAATACCACGCTCTTTACGTTAAAAGTTAAAAAATTTTAATTCACAAACCCCTGAATCACAAAGGCCGTTTAATTAGAATAGATAGCTCTTTTGAAAGCACTAAAAAAAAAAGAACTGTAGCGTAAAGAGCGAGGTACTGACTTGGAGGAGAACCCCCTCATATACGTAATAATTTCTGGTCGTTTTAAGTTCTAATGTTGCTTCTTACTTTCAGTTGAAATTTTTTTTTTTTTTTTAATTTAATTTCTGATAGTTTTTTAAATAATGCTTGGAAATCCGGCGCCCCCTTCATAGAAATTTCCCTTACCCCAAACAAACATCCTCCAGAAAGATTCTCCCGAGTAACCCCCTCGTCCAGCCCCCCCCCCACCAGAAAAAAATCCTTCCTAAAAATGTCTGTATACTTCCCAATAACCAATACAATATGTAAACAATGGGGGAAGTTCATAGCTTGAAGCCCTTCCCCTGGGAACTGCGGGGATTAAGTCATCCTAAAAGACATATTTATTACATTTTCGACCATGCTGAACAAAATGGCTATCTCAAAATTTTAATTGGGTGACTTTGGGAAAAAAATGAGCGTGGGAAGGGGCCCTAGTTGCCCTCCATTTTTTCGGTCACTTAAAAAGGGCACTAGAACTTTTAATTTCCGTTCCAATGAACACTCCCACAATATTCTAGGACCACTGGGTCGATACGATCACCCTTGGGAAAAAGAAAGAAAGAAAAAAAAACAAATAAACACGCATCCGTGATCTTTCATCTGGCAAAAAATGGAAAATTCCACATTTTTGTAGATAGGAGCTTGAAACCTCTACAGTAGGGTGTTCTGACACGCTGAATATGATGGTGTGATTTTCATTAAGGTTCTATAACTTTTAGGAGGTCTTTCCCCCTTTTTTTCGAAAAATCAGCCACATTTTCTCAGGCGCGTAACTTTTGATGGGTCGGATTAAACTTGATGAAACTTATATATTTGAAATCATAATTAAAATCTCATTCTTTTGATGTATCTATTGGTATCAAAATTCCGTTTTTTAGAGTTTTGGTTACCATTGAGCCGGGTCGCTCCTTACTTACAGTTTGTTACCACGAACTGTTTGATTAAAGCCGTTTTTCTCTTTTTTCATTTTTGTAAATGAAAATGCAGTGTGGTCTAAGAAATAATTTTCTTTCTTTAGAAAAGAACGTTTTTCGATCACCCCGAAGATGGCTAGCCTACTCGAGTCAACTATATCGTGCAAGCAATCGCGACGGGGAAAAACTGGCAATTTGATTTTAAAACAAGCATTTCACATTTACAGCTAAACAAGTAAAAAATACCAGGCACCAGAAACTCCTGATTCCTCATTTCTTTTTCTTTTTTTCAATCTTACTTCAAAATATTACCTTTCCCAAAAGTCGTCTGCTCCTCATATCGTATTCAAATCTCCGCTAAAATCTTGTACTTAGGCGAAATGTCAAGTCTAGACGTTAAACGAGAATGAATTTCATTGGTTGGCATGGATTCGCCCTATATTGTACTTTTGACCAATAAACTGCGCCGGGTGAAACCTATAGACCATGATCAAAGTTGCAAATAGCGCCCACCATAGCGGAATAATATGAATAGGCCTGAATCCAAACGTAAACGTTAATATATAATTTTTCTACTCAAAAATGAAACAGATCAATGTTTGAAGTGTCAATTCTTCTTTCACTGATTACCCTTTGGCATTTTCTCAGGGGTGATGGGCGTAAAGGTAGCAGAGAAATATCACATCCCGCTATATAAGTCAGATCAGTTGTGATTATGATTAGATTCCCACTAAGAATTCCCTGATAGTTGGATTTGAAGATATTCTACTGCTAATCCCATATAAAGCTGTGAGCTCTAGTAAAGGAGTATTAATAACTATATCTTCATCTTAATAGCCCCAAGAATTGGGGTTCTTGTGACGGGTTTTAACCGTTTGATAGAATTGCAGTTTTCCAAGAAACTTGTATTTTTGGAAAGTACTCCATACTAACCGTTAATCTAAAATAATTGAGAATTCAGTTGTTCATTTGTCTTCTTATAAAGAAAAGTTTTACCTTTTGTGTATAATCTTCTGTGTCTGGTTTGTCCAGTTTTGTTTTTCGGGTTGTCAAAAATAAGATCTTTTCTAAACATTCCCTGAGCGAAGAAGTTTGAATGTTTTCCTTTCATCGTTCAATGACTGAGAGAAGAAAGGTCAAAGATTATTAGACTTCCTAAAATTGAGCTTATTTTTCAGAAGCGTATTCCATCAGACGAAAAGAGTTTACCTGGCTTTGTTAGGGTCGTTGTTACAGTTATAACTGATATTTGGTTACAAGGTATGTTTCCTTTTTTCTTGTTTATTTGTTATATTAATTAAAAAAAACTTTCCACAAAATAAGTTTTTCAAAGAAAAGTAAAGAACTCCATTAAACAAAAAAATGAGCAAAAATAAAATCAAATAATCTACCAAGCGTGAAACTGCCACAAATCAGCATCTATAAATATATGAAACCCAAAACGAACAGAAATTACAATAAATAACCGAGTCAAACTCAAAACGAATAGAAATTAACATAAGTTGGGCTCAACACCCATATGCCTTCCCTAGGCCAGAACATAATTTGCATTTTAATGAAAAAAATATAAATGTTCTTACATAACTTTAATAGATCAAATAATATTAATATTTTGATTACTAAATATCAGTATATATATATATATATATATATATATATATATATATATATATATATATATATATATATATATATATATATATATATATATATATATATATATATATATATATATATATATATATATATATATATATATATATATATTAACTGACAATGCACATTAATTTTAATTTTTTTCAGTAAAGTACAAATTCTTCTGGCCTTGTGAAGGCATAGGGGTTTTGAGTTTGACCCGGTTTTTTATGTAATTTCTGTTCGTTTTGGGTTTCATTTATTTATCGATGCTGATTTGTGGTAGTTTCATACTTGGTAGATTATTTGATTTTATTTTTGCTCATTTTTTGTTTAATGAAGTTCTTTACTTTTCTTTGAAAAACTTATTTTGTGGAAAAAGTTATTTTTAATTAATTTCTGTACGTTTTGTATTGACATAGTCTTTTCAGGGAAAAAGAAAATAATGCTTTAAGTCTTTTTGTTTTTTTAGGACTTTATAGTTTGGCCTGCTATTTCTATGCTGGAGACAAATTTTCAGAAATTTTTAACATTATACACCCTTTTAAAAATTTGGCCGCAAATAGTAGTGTTTAATTTCATTTCATACCTCCTCTAGTTGACCTGAAATGGAAAACTTGATACCATTCGCAAAAAAAATTTGCTTACTTTCTTTGATAGCTTGGATCCACTTACGCTATTTTGACTTGGTGGAATTTTAAGAGCAGAAGTAGCCCCAAAAGTTTGATCATAATACCCTCAGTCGTTCTGGGGATACTGCTGAGATGCCTTATTGGGAATTAGCATTAACACAGTGCATTGTGACTTAATCTAAAGGCAACATATAGTTTTTAAACATAAAGGCAAATGGGAGGGGGATTAGTTGCCCTCCAATTACTTTCGACTATTAAAAAGGGCATCAGCTCATTCTATTTGCAATCGAATGAGCCCTTTTCGAAGTTCCTACGAAAACTCCTTCGATACGAAGTGCGCTGGTCTAAACAACAACAACCACAACAAAAACATACATTATACCCAAATCGATCTTTATTATAAAAATTTCAAGCCTTCCAATCACTTTCGGCTATTAGAAAGGGCACTAGGCCTTTCGATTTCCAATCGAATGAGCCCTTTTTGAGTTTCTATTACAACGCTTTCTATAAACACCTTATATGCCCCCAGGGGATAAATTACAACCATTACTCTAAAGGCTGTGAGGGTGGTTGTCATCCTCTAAGACATAATTTCCAGAACTTTCAACTACGTTAAACTAAATGGCTATCTCTAAATTTTGATTGGATGTGTTTGGGAAAAGGATGGGCGTGAGAGGGGCGTTAGTCGCTCTCCCATCACTTTCAACTATTAGAAAAGGCACTAGCCCTTTCAATTTCCAATCAAATGAGCCCTTTTAAAGTTTCTACGACAAAGCTTTCAATAAAAACCTTATATGCCCCCAGGGCATAACTTACAACCTTTGCCCTGAGGGCTGGGGGGTTGTCATCCTCAAAGACCTAATTTCCAGAACTTTCTACTACGATGAACAAAATGGCTATCTGAAAATTTTGATTAGATGTGTTTGTGGTAATGGTGCGCGTGAGAGAGTGGTTAATTACCCTCCAATCACTTTCAACTATTAAAAAGGGCACTTGCTCTCTCAATTTCCAATTGAATGTGTCCCTCTTGAAGTTTTTACGACAACTCTATCTATAAAAACCTTATATGCCCCCAGGGCATAACTTACAACCCTTGCACTGAGGGCTCTGAGGGGGTTATCATCTTAAAAGACCTAATTTCCAGAACTTTGACGACGTTGAACAAAATGGATATCTCGAAATTTTGATTGGATGTGTTTGGGGAAATGGTGGGCGTGAGAGGGGGGTTAGTTGCCCTTCAATCAATTTCGACTATTAAAAGGGCACTAGCCCTTTGAATTTCCAATCGAAAGAGCTCTTTCAAGTTTCTATGACAAAGATTTCAATAAAAACTTATATGCCCCCAGGGCATAACTTATAACCCTTGCCCTGAAGACTGTGGGGGAGTGTCCTGCTCAAAGGTATAATTTCTGAAACTTTAAACTGCGTGAAAAAAATGGCTATCTCAAAATTTTGATTTGATGCGTTTGGAGAAAAGGTGGGCGTGAGAGGGGGGGGGGGGGGTTGCCCTCAAATCACCTTCGACTTTTAAAAAGGGCACTAACCCTTTGAATTTCCAATTGAATAAGCCCTTTTTCAAGTTTCTACAGCAAAGATTTCAATCAAAACCTTATATGCACCCAGGGCATAACTTATAACCCTTGCCCTGAAGACTGTGGGGGGAGTTTCCTGCTCAAAGGTATAATGTCCTGAACTTTAAAACTGCGTGGAACAAAAATGGCTATCTCAAAATTTTGATTGGATATTTTGGGGAAATGGTGGGTGTGGAACGGGTGTTAGTTGCTTTCCAATCACTTTCGACTAGGGCACTAGCCATTTTAATTTTCAATCGAATGAGCCCTTTTTGAATTTTCTACGACAACGCGTTTTATAAAAACCTTATATGCCTCCAGGCCATAACTTACAACCCTTGCCCTGAGGGCTGTTGGGGAGTGTCCTCCTCAAAAACATAATTTCTATCTGGAAATCAACTACGCGGAACGAAATGGCTATCTAAAAATTGTTATTGGATGTGTTTGGGGAAAATATGGGCGTGAGAGGGGAGTTAGTTGCCCTCAAATCACTGTTGACTATTAAAAAGGGTACTAGACCTTTGAATTTCCAATCAAATGAGCCCTGTTTCAAGTTTCTACGACCAAGATTTCAAAAACTTATATGCCCCCAGGACACAACTTATAACCCTTGCCCTGAAGACTGTCGGGGGAGTGTCCTGCTCAAAGGTATAATTTCCTGAACTTTAAACTGTGTGAAAAGAAATGGCTATCTCAAAATTTTGATTGGATGTGTTTGGGGAAATGGTGGGCGTTGTTGAAGGGGTGTTAGTTGCCTTCCAATCACTTTTGACTATTAAAAAGGGCACTAGCCATTTCAATTTCCAATCGAATGAGCCCTTTTTGAAGTTTCTACGACAACGCGTTCTATAAAAACCTTATATGCCCCCAGGGCATAACTTACAACCCTGGCCATGAGGGCTGTGGGGGGGGGGGGGGGGTTGTCATCCTTAAAGACCTAACTTCCAGAACTTAAAACTACGTTGAATAAAAGGGCTATCTCAAAATTTTGATTGGATGTGTTTGGGGAAAAGGTGGGCGTGGGAGGGGGGTTAGTTGCCCTCCAATCACTTTCGACTATTAAAAAGGGCAGTAGCCCTTTGAATTTCCAATCGAATGAGTATTTTTTGAAGTTTGTACGACAACGCCTTCTATAAAAACCTTATATGCCCCCAGGGCATAACTTACAACCCTTGCTCTGAAGGCTGTGGGGGAGTGTCCTCCTCAAAAACATAATTTCTATCTGGAAATCAACCACGCTGAACAAAATGGCTATATCAAAATTTTGATTGGATGTGTTTCGGGAAATGATGGGTGTGGAAGGGGTGTTAGTTGCCTTTCAGTCACTTTCGACTATTAAAAAGGGCACAAACCACTCCAATATCCAATCGAATGAGCCCTTTTCGAAGTTTCTACGACAACTTCTTCGATACGAAGTGCCCTGCTCTTAAGGAAAAAATAATAAATAATACATTTTGCCAACATCGTTCTTATATGCCCCCAGGGCATAAATTAAAACCCTTGCCCTGAGGGTTGTGGGGGAGTGTCCTCCTCAAAAAAATATTTTCTCTGTGAAAATCAACTACGCTGAACAAAATGGCTATCTCAAAATTTTGATTGGATGTATTTGGGGGAATGATGGGCGTGGGGGGTGGGGGTCTAGTAGCCCTCTAATCACTTTCGACTATTAAAAGGGCACTAGCCACTCCAATTCCAATCGAATGAGCCTTTTTCGAAGTTTTCTACAAAAACTCCTTCGATACGAAGTGCCCTGGTATAAAAAAAAAAAAAAAAAAAAAAAAAAAAAAAAAAAAAAAAAAAAAAAAAAAAAAAAAAAATGCCAACATCGATCTTTACTTAGGCAGCGCTATTGTGCTGCCTATGAAAGATGGAACTTCATTAAGTGATATGTTATTTTATGCCAGAAGGAAAAAGATGGTGCGGAAATTTGTTCTAGATATGCAGCTAAATCTTAGGTTTGAACAGGTTGATTGTCTCGGGATCTGACGTTTCAAATATGAGTTTAAGTAGAAATAAAGAACAAAAATGAAAAAAGAACATAATACAATAATGAAAAAACCATAATGAAAAAAGAACATTTGATGTAACACTGCTACATCTATGTTTAGAGGTTCTTCCCCTTAAAGTGATATCAGTAATACTGTTCCCAAAGAGGATTTTACAGTTTTACCCAATGTATAACGTCAGTTAATCTTTGTTGGAATTATATCCACTTTGCTGCTTTACTTATAATAACTAATTAAGTAAGCCGAATTTTTAGCCTTAATTTTAAAATGCCTTAGATATTTTTATAGGTTTTTCCTCTAGCTAGTAACTTTAAAGTTTATTTGACAACTTGTTTCAATTTAGGCTCAATTTTAATGACTAATGACAAAACAGTTGCGTTGGTGTCTCCCTTCAAAAATTCAGTCTCTGTTGACGATTGAGTAAAATGAAACGGAAAAAAGGCGCTTTGAATACGTGAAGGCGCTTTCAAAAAGGCGCTTTAAATACTTGAATTCCTTGACGGTTATGTCCAGTATATGGTCCTAGTTTATTTATGTTGGACTTTAATCCACATTTCCGTTATTGATCATTGTCTGATAAAAATTAATCAAATGCGTCAAATTCCGTCTGTTAGCTTGCTCAAATTTATTAGATTTTTGTCATTTATACCGTAAATATCTATAAAAAAAATCTCGAAAATGTATATTTTGGGGGTTCGGATAGACCTAGAGGGGACAGGGAGTCACCATTGGTAGTGGAGTTCTAAAGTCATGTTTTGTTAGAAAGGTGGGAGTGATCTGTCACTTAAAATGCCTTTGTCCGTCTAGTCCAAGTATCCCTCTGCACGAGTTCTTGATTAGAATGTTAGGTTCTTCGTTAGACAAATGTTCTTCATCTAAAGAACCTTTCTCCCAAAAATACAGAAGTTTTGAGACAAATATATTTCTGAGATTTTCTTACTAGGGGGGGGGGGGGGGGGGGATTCCTGCAAATTTCCTCATACATCTCAGAAAACTTACTTTTTTCTTCCTTTTTTAACAAATTAGATCCCCCTCAAAACAAATGAGAGTGCTTTCCCCAAATTATTAAAAATCAAAATTCAAAATATCTTGTTTGTGCTTTTGTCTTAGATACATTCCCCCACCCCTCTCTGCACTCCTCAAGATGAATCTTTGTTAGACACATCAATTGGCGGGAGGGAGAGGTTGGGAGAGTGGCAAGGACAATCGTAAAAACAACAAAATTAGCCCTTAGATTTTGAGAAACATATTTAGCCCCTCGCCCCCCTCCTATGGTTTCGTGAATGGACGCTCCTGGTATTTGTTGACTTGGATAAGATTTATTTCCAATAAAATGAGTTATCCTAAGTCAAGATATGCCAATTCACAGTTCAGTCAAAACAAACAGCAAAAAAAGAGAAACATGGTAATACTGATCAAGAAAAAAAGACAGATTCATGAGTTGATATGTCGGAAACATTAGAAACATATAAAAAAACTAGCAGAATTTAAAAAGAAATTGAATTAGTTAATAATAATACAAAGAGGGAGTGGATTTGGTAAATGGTATAAATAACAAGGAAGAGGGTTTTTGGTAATATAGGAGGCAAAACCATTTCAAGAATTTAGTCAGAAATAGACTGTACAAACTTATCTAGTGAAAGTCTATTAAACATAACTATGGATCTATGCAGTAAAACAGAGAGAGAGACTCAATCCTAATACGGTTCCACTCCAGAGAACCCTAAATAAAGCTGGTTGGGTAGTTTATTTGAGCTTTTAAAGGTCAACTGTTTCTTTTAAATGAAAATATTAAATGAAGGGAGATTTACAGATGTTTCCTACAAGCGATTCCGATCTCCTTCTTCTTTCTCTGCTTGTGCACTTGTTTGACCCGACATATAAGCAGGCACACCACTCGCTGGTTATTTTTAATGATTTTTTCTGCAAAATTGAGTGCTAATGAATTACAAACAGAACATGACTTATTTTTCAATTTTCTTTTCATTGTATATATTTCTAATTTAAGTGTTTGGACTATATTCTATGTGCTGAAGCAAATAACAACATGGAATATGAATTATTTTGCACGAGAACGTTAAGTTTTAGAATACAACGCTATTGTAACTCCTACCGTCATTAATGTCTTGTTTTAAGAAAGGATGCTAGTACTATTTGCTCTTCCAGATAACGACAAGAAGGCACTAAGGATTTGCAGCTGCCCCAGAGCTTTTGAAAGTCATCATAGAATATATTATGACAAAGATTACTTTTTGTCTCAGATTCGCGCAATTTCGTCGGGAATCGTGCAATCTCAAGCGTTCACTTTCTTTTCCACTTGCCTATTGTGGTGGATTCCATGGATAAACTGTTGGAAGTGCTCCGAATTAGTAGTAAGAGTATATAAGATTGAAAACCTACATGAAAAAATACATGGAATTGCTATTGATTGAAAACCTAAATTCAACCGTACATTCACGCCTACAAGAATATGCTCAAAAGTGTAAAAGATTTGAACTATACATTCAACTATACAGTCACGCCTACAAGAAGCTCAAAAGTGTAATAGATATGAACCATACAAGAAACTGATTTTTTGTTATTGATAAGAATTGCAAACATTTCCAGTGCATGTACTCGTGGATACCTTTCCAAGCAACGTGATTAAACACACTTTTACAATCGGAATCGTTTGATTGACATTTGCAAAAAAAAGGGGTAAGGGATTTGCGAATTGAGGGTTATCAGTTAAGATAGCTCCTTGCCATGGAACATAGCAATCTAAGTGATCATTGGCTGATCCAGTGCATGTGTAATTGAACCAGCAGATCTGATGATGGAAAGGCCGGAAAAAAAATGTGACTTGACCTAGCTTTAATTCTTCGATGTGTACTGTATAATACACAAGTGGTGTTTGAGCAGGGTTGTCAATTTAAAATAGAGTTTAACGTATAGATTACTAAAATTTGACACTAAGACAGATGTAGATGACAAGAAAAGAATTTTAATAACGGATAGCTTTACTTCTTCGATGTGTACTGTATAATACACAAGTGGTGTTTGAGCAGTGTTGTCAATTTAAAATAGAGTTTAACGTTATAGATTACTAAAATTTAACACTAAAACAGATGTAGATGGCAAGAAAAGTATTTTAATAACGGATAGCGTTACTTCTTAGATGTGTTCTGTATAATACACAAGTGGTGGAGTGATGGGAGTGGGGTGTCTTAGAGTACTTATAGTGTGATAGTGGAGGGGGGGATTTGCTAGGGAAAAACCCATGTGGATGAGTTGAAATAAAAATTTTAACGAGAAATGCCTGAAAATTGTTTTTGGGGGATGGAGGATGACAGATTGGATGTCTCAGACTAGTGATAGTGCTGTACTGTGGTATGAATTGCTTGTGAAAAACCCAAATGAATGACTTGAAATAAAATTTTAACAAGAAATGTCTGAAAAGTATTTTTTGGGGGATGGGGCGATGACAGAGTGGGTGTCTTAGACTAGTTATAGTGCTGTACTCTGGCATGAATTGCTGTCGAAAACCGGATGAATTAGTTGAAAATAAAGTTTTAACAAGAAATGTCTGAAAAGCGCGATCAGAAATTAAGAATTGTCTTGAGGGGGGAATTTTCCATGGAAGAGGGGAAGGGTATTTTTACGTGAAAACAACTTCAACCGTGCCCAGCTCCCCGCGATCAGAAATTAAATTAAAAAAAAGTTTCTTCAACTGAAAGTAAGGAGCAGCATCATCAAAAGCTATGAGCTTGAGAAAATTGCCTGATTATCGAAAAATAGGGAAACACCCTCCAAAAGTCAACAAGAATGGAATTGTCTTGAGGGGGTAATTTTCCATGGAAGAGAGGAAGGGTATTTTTACGTGAAAACAACTTCAACCGTGCCCAGATCCCGCGATCAGAAATTAAATTATAAAAAAGTTTCTTCAACTGAAAGTAAGGAGCAACACCAAAACTTAAACGGGCAGAAATAGAGGCTGTTTTCCAAAGATTTAGGATTCATTAACTTTAGTGCTGCCAGTCAAAAGCTATGAGCTTGAGAAAATTGCCTGATTATCGAAAAATGGGGAAATATCCTCCAAAAGTCGACAGGAATGGAAATTGTCTTGAGGGGGGAATTTTCCATGGAAGAGGGGAAGGGTATTTTTACGTGAAAACAACTTCAACCGTGGCCCGTCCCCCGCGATCAGAAATTGAATTATAAAAAAGTTTCTTCAACTGAAAGTAAGGAGCAACATCAAAACTTAAACGGGCAGAAATAGAGGCTGTTTCCAAAGATTTATGATTCATTATTAAAAATTTTTAACAAGGAATCTCTGAATAAAATATATTTGGAGGAATGGGAGCGGGGTGTCTTAGAGTACTTATAGTGCTGTACTGTGGGCCGAGTTGCTAGCGAAAACCCGTGTGAATGACTTGAAATAAAAAATTTTAATAAGAAATGGATGAAATGTGTTTTGGGGGAGATGGGTATTAGTCTCTCATAGGCGTGTGTTGTCTGAAACCTATAAAAATAAACTATTTCCATAAAATCTGAGCTAATAAGGGTTTTGACCATAAACTCTAGTTTTTTTTGTAAGAAAATTATGGAAAATACAGTTCTCTGGTACAGGTGTGAAACTTAAGTCTATTTTTGGATTGAAAAATAAAACTATATCCATAAAATCTGAACTAATAATTCAATATTTTTTTCATAAAAACAAACTTTTTTTTTTAAACTTCGAAATTTTTCAACTTTATTTATTTTTTTTCTTTTTGTACATATATTAAAATGTCAAAATATGTTACGGTTCTAACAATTGTGCTCCGGCGCTCCGGAGAGGGGCATTAAATAGTGGAATTTTTGGAGAAATTGCTCTGTCTTGGACACATTGAAAATTGTTTGTCATAAAAAGAGAAAGAAAAAAGAATTGTCCGGTTATCGACATTAGCTAGTTTAATTGCTCTAGCTTGCACACACACACACACACACACACACACACACACACACACACACACACACCACACACACACACACACACACACACACACACACACACACACACACACACACACACACACACACACACACACACACACACACACACACACACACACACACACACACACACACACACACACACACACACACCACACACACACACACACACACACACACACACACACACACACACACACACACACACACACACACACACACACACACACACACACACACACACACACACACCACACACACACACACACACACACACACACACACACACACACACACACACACACACACACACACACACACACACACACACACACACACACACACACCCACACACACACACACACACACACACACACACACACACACACACACACACACACACACACACACACACACACACACACACACACACACACACACACACACACACACACACACACACACACACACCACACACACACACACACACACACACACACACACACACACACACACACACACACACACACACACACACAACACACACACACACACACACACACACACACACACACACACACACACACACACACACACACACACACACACACACACACACACACACACACACACAACACACACACACACACACACAAACACACACACACACACACACACACACACACACACACACACACACACACACACACACACACACACACACACACACACACACACACACACACACACACACACACACACACACACACACACACACACACACACACACACACACACACACACACACACACACACACACACACACACACACACACACACACACACACACACACACACACACACACACACACACACACACACACACACACACACACACACACACACACACACACACACACACACACACACACACACACACACACACACACACACACACACACACACACCACACACACACACACCACACACACACACACACACACACACACACACACACACACACACACACCACACACACACACACAGCACACACACACACACACACCACACACACACACACACACACACACACACACACACACACACACACACACACACACACACACACACACACACACACACACACACACACACACACACCACACACACACACACACACACACACACACACACACACACACACACACACACACACACACACACACACACACACACACACACACACACACACACACACACACACACACACACACACACACACACACACCACACACACACACACACACACACACACACACACACACACACACACACACACACACACACCACACACACACACACACACACACACACAAACACACACACATACACACACACACACACACACACACACAGACATTGTTACCTACTTACAATTTTTTCGTAATTCCTTGAATGAAATTTCCACGTAGCTTTTTTCTAGCAAAAGATTCACATTTGACCTAGAGAAATGTATTTTCTATAATTTTCTTACAAAAATTAGAGTTTACGGTCAATATCGACAAGTATTCCCTGAGAAAATATCTTCCTTTGAATAGACAGCTCTAGAAAATCGTCATCTAGAAACAAACGTTTTTCCATAAACAGTAGATCCCCCATGATTCGCTCTTTCTCAAATCCATCCATTTTTTAGAGTCCTAACACTCTCACGATCAGGGTTGCCACTCGGCCGATTTTTTTTGTGCCACTTTGGATGGCAAAATAGTGTCAATTTTGTATAAAAAGTGTCATTTTCCAAAACTTTGCCGCTCGCGACGCTTCACATCGCTCGCGCTCATATCAACAAGCTTTTTGTATTGAAAATAATGCCCAATCCGCTTGGGATCATCCCCGCGGGGTTTCCCGTATCTTTAAATTCTCCAACATGACATGCCAGATTTAATGCCATCTATCAACTATAAAAACGAAATTTGGATTTTACTTAGTCGGTGCTGATTTCCGGCTTTGTGCAGCACTTCCACTCTTGTCAACTTTCCAGCCCCCTCCTAAAAACGCGCTAAAACACAAATGGTAATTACTGTATTAAATGGGAACTCGTCCAACAGAGTACTTTCTTCTCTTTTTTTCTGAGCAGTCTTTATTCTTAACGTGAAAAAGGAACGGAAAAAGAAAAGAGGAAAAAACCTTCAGTTTTTTTTTCTTTTGAGAAAACGGAAAAAAATGACAGCAATACTCGTCTACATTTAGAGTTTTTCATCCAGTTTTTCCATAAAATGGACTATCTGGATTATTACAGTGCATTCAGGCGCTTGAAACTTTTCTTTTCTCCGAAAATGTTGAAGAGAATGCCATGAACATAGATCGTAGCTATTGATGAACCTATGATAAACACAACTAAAAGTGGT
Source organism: Artemia sinica (assembly GCA_027921565.1). Taxonomy (NCBI): domain Eukaryota; kingdom Metazoa; phylum Arthropoda; class Branchiopoda; order Anostraca; family Artemiidae; genus Artemia; species Artemia sinica. The sequence continues at coordinate 4,502,466 of CM051256.1, forward strand.
TCAGACTCTAACTCTTTCAAATAATTTATTTGGCAAAAAACTAGTGAAAAAACAATAAGACAGCTATATCATCTAATCTATTTATCACAGCCTGAATAGAATAAGTTTCACGAAAACTGTCGCCACTCTCAGTAAATTTTTCTTTACGATGTGTCCAGGGACTAGGGCATAGGAACAGTCAACTAGCATTTTAAGCATCAATATGAAAGCACCTCTATAATAAAAAACGAGCATTTAGTATATTAGCGTGAAAGCACATTTACAATCAAATATTAGTGGGAATAAAATAACTAAAATGAGGAAGTGCGTCCAAATTCAATTTATGTAATGATGTAACATAAATTTAAGTACAAAAAAAGTGAAATTAGATTGTGATTTTGCTAATGATTGCATAGGATTAAAGATAATGTAAGTTTTGGTATCAATTTTTTTAGAATGATGGTGATTCATATATTTTTTTTTAAATGTATGAATATTCATTTGTCCATTGCCAAGAGTTCAAAGAAAAAATATGAAAATTATGAACGGAAATGTTAGAGTGCCTTTTTGCTTCACTGGCCCAAACACTGAAGAGGTCACTAGATATTCTCTTGTGGGACACCAGTGAGCTCAGTGGATGTTTTTGCGTTGCTGAGTCGTTGTGTAATGTCACCAGTGAGCTTTTCAGTCACTGGGCTTCAAGAGCTCCAGTCACGGAAATCGATGAAAAGATGGGCAAAGTTATGCAGTCACTGGTCCAGTGACTGGTTAACATAGTAACAGCTATTAACATAGTGGCGCAAAAATACACTCTTAGCTTTTCTTGCTCTTTTCTTCTTTGACTTGTAGTCGACCCTCAACTAAAAACATAAAAATTGAATTCGGACCCACTCAAGAATTCCAAACTGCTTGACTGACTTATCGTCTATGAGCCTACAAATTATTGCAACAACAAAAAATAGTTGAACTAAACAACTGAAGGCTTCTCCACCATATTGCAGTTAAATGTCTATCTCTGTCCTCTTCATTGCCAAGTATTTCGCACCGAAGATCACTGGATGATCTTCGCTTAGCAGTGATAAGAATAAGAATATAAAAATTTCTCCCACATAGATAGAGACAAACACGTTTATGTTTTTTCACCGCTCAGAAAGATTCTTGCATCCAATAATTGCCGAGCGCGGAGTTAAGATAAGAATCTTAACTGACAGAAAAAGGATATCGATGCATATATCTACATTGACAGTTTTCCTTCCGGTTTTTTGTCTGAAAAAATTCTTTTTTGTAAAATAGTGCTACTTAGCAAAAAAAGTGCCACTTTTGCTAAAAAGTGTCCTAATAGTGTCAGGTGTCCCAAAAAGTGCCATTTTTTAAAAAAAAAAGTGTCAAAAGTGACACTAAAGTGTCACCGGTGGCAACCCTGCTCACAATCAACTTCAGACTAACCAGAATTTTTTTATCTACTATAAAAATATACGCTAGTCTCTACTATAGAAAGAAAAACCGGTCTAATCTAAATTCAACGTAACAACACATGAAGCCAAAATGAATAGAACTTCGATTTTATGACTGTTATCTGATGTATCCGATAAAAACTTTGAAAATGAATTTATTCTTTCTGCTACTTAGATTTTGTCAACTTTTTCCGATTTATCCGAGAAATGGATGTTGATATAGAATTTAATCACTCTTATACTTAGATTTTGTGAAGTTGCTGTATTGTCTGTCTAGGAAGCGACTTCAATCGATAATGAATGTTAATAGAGAGTTTCTTCAATTTTTTTTTCATAATTTCCTATAATAAAATTTCTGTATTGTGTATCCAAGAGATGAATTCAAGAAAGAGTTTATTACTTACTTACTTACTTACCTACGTCCTACTTACTTACAATTTTTTCATAATGGCATAGTGACATATCCAACAATGGATGTTGATAAGGAATTTATTCATTCTGATACACAGATTTTGTCAATATTTCCTCATGTTTCTGACAATAGATGTATGCAAATTCCTTTTCTCACATCTCCGATGTTTTAATAGACATTCTAAACTTTTGATATGCTAGCTTACTCTAAAAATAATGAATACATAACAATGTAATGCATAATATATATTTTAATGAAATAATGCTATGTAGAATATTAATACAAAATTATATTATGACACATAGTCATACACACGTTCACTCTTAAACATCCAGAAACGATGGTCCCATGATATAGAATGGTTTTTACCATGTCTTATGCATTTATCACGATCAGGTATGTTCTTAGGTATCCAGTGCAAGAAGAACCTGACCTCGTCTTCAGGACGGTGATAAACCCCTTCAAATTTAGGACACTTAAATTCTTCTAGATTGAAAAGTGGAATCCTAGGGTCACACTTTTGAATTAAAACTTTATCTGTAGGTACATTACCCTTTACAGAGAGTGCTTCAACCCTGAAAAAGCTGCAAATTTCACTGACTTCTTCCTGGACATTTCTCAGTTCCTGACCACTATTATTAAGTGGTGTAATCCCTCTATCGTAGAATCCCAGTCTGTTTATACGATGTAATGTAGTACTCCACAAGCTTTTATCATACTCAAACATGTTATAGTTCACTATCCAATGATAACAGTCAATTTCTTCGAGTTCCATTGACAATAATAAAAATGCACATTCAAATATAACACCACAAAATGATTTTTTCAAACCGATAAATTCTGTGTCATAGAGTCCCTATCATCTTGGAAGCTATTAATGTAGTTGTTAATAAGAGAAATATATCATGAAACTTTTATACCTTCGCTCAAGGTTGAATGAAGTTATGGCTAGGGGGATGACTCGTAAAATCATCTGAATTTATTGTGGGGAGGAGTCATAAAACCCTTAGAATTCATTGCGGGAGGAGTCATAGAACTCCCGGTATCTATTGCATGCAAATGAAGTCTGGAAATTACAAATTTTTTTTATAATTTCTGTATTGTGTATGCAAGAGGTGAATTCAAGAAAGATATTTTGTCATTTTAAGATACGTACAAAAGAAAAAGATAAAAAATAAATAAAGTTGAATAATTTCGAAGTTTAAAAAAAAATAGTTTGTTTTATGAAAAAAAAATATTGAATTAGAACCATCAGTCCCTCATCATTATGAGTATCCAAAACTGGACTTAAGTTTCACATTTGAACTAGAGAATTGTATTTTCCATAATTTTCTTACAAGAAACTAGAGTTTACGGTCAAAAACCCTTATTAGCTCAGATTTTACGGAAATAGTTTTATTTTTCGATCCAAAAATAGACTTAAGTTTCACATTTGAACCAGAGAATTGTATTTTCCATAATTTTCTTACAAAAAACTAGAGTTTACGGTCAAAAACCCTTAATAGCTCAGATTTTACGGAAATAGTGTGTCTGACAATAGATGTACGCGCAAATTCCTGCTTTTATCATACTCAAACATGTTACAGTTCACTATCCAATGATAACAGTCAATTTCTTCGAGTTCCATTGACAATAATAAAAATGCACATTCAAATATAACACCACAAGAGGATTTTTTCAAACCGATAAATTCTGTGTCATAGATTCCTATCATCTTGGAAGCTACTAATGTAGTTCTAAGAAGATAAATACATCATTAAACTTTTATACCTTCGCTCAAGGTTGAATGGAGTTATGGCTAGGGGGATGACTCCTAAAACCATCTGAGTTCATTGTGGGGAGGAGTCATAAAACCCTTAGAATTCATTGCGGGGAGGAGTCATAGAACTCTCGGTATCTATTGCATGCAAATGAAGTCTGGAAATTACAATTTTATTTTTTTATAATTTCTGTATTGTGTATCCAAGAGGTGAATTCAAGAAAGATATTTTGTCATTTTAAGATACGTACAAAAGAAAAAGATAAAAAAAAAAAATAAAGTTGAATAATTTTGAAGTTTAAAAAAAATAGTTTGTTTTATGAAAAAAAAAATATTGAATCAGAACCATCAGTCCTCATCATTATGAGTATCCAAAACTGGACTTAAGTTTCACATTTGAACTAGAGAATTGTATTTTTCCATAATTTTCTTACAAGAAACTAGAGTTTACGGTCAAAAACCCTTGTTAGCTCAGATTTTACGGAAATAGTTTTTATTTTTCGATCCAAAAATAGACTTAAGTTTCACATTTGAACCAGAGAATTGTATTTTTCATAATTTTCTTACAAAAAACTAGAGTTTACGGTCAAAAACCCTTAATAGCTCAGATTTTACGGAAATAGTGTGTCTGATAATAGATGTACGCAAATTCCTTTTCTTACATCTCCGATGTTTTAATGGACATTCTAAACGCTTGATATGCTAGCTTACTCTAAAAAATAATGAACACATAACAATGTAATATTTTTAATGAAATAATGCTATGTAGAATATTAATACAAAAATATATTATGATACATTATTAATATCAATGATTAACTTTGGACATTTTGAGTCTGTTCCATAAAATAGTTCACCATGTTCTCTCTTGATATTGTAGTTATTGTCTTCTTTTAGTTCGTAATCAGTAGAATAATCATTATTCCGTTTTGAATCATACACAATTTTTACTGGTGTCTCATGAACAAGCTCAATATGCTTTTCGTCTTTGGTATTATTTGATTCATTGACTGTTTGATCAATGCCAGTAACGTTTGCTGGTGCTTTGTTTTTTCATCTTTTCATCTTTATATTCCGTAGTGATATTTTTCTGACAATGGCATTTTTATTTTTCTGGCAATTTCACTGTCTATCAACACATTGTTTTTACACAGGTAACAGTTTCGGCACGTAAACAAGATATGGTTTACGATATTAGTAGCAGAGTAGGCCTTTCTTTTATTAGCCTTCCGTTGAATGCTAATACCCGAAAGCTAATGATTGGATTTATCCGTAGGTAATGTGTTACCTGCAGCAGTAGCAAGGAGTTGTCCTCTATCATCAACAATTATTTTTATGTTAGTATTCTCTTTGAGTGCAATCATCTCTGGAGATCTCAATCTCGCATAACCACAATCATAAGAGTTGAATTTTTTCGGTATTCCAAGAAATTTAATTCCTTACTGTCATGACAATGCATGCATACATTTCCAATAGTGCTACCACTTTGTACTTGTTTCATAGTTTAAATACTTCTCCTTGTCGGCATTCAATGCTACAATAACCTTGTTATGTGAACAAACTCTATTAAAATGTTCCATCTTCACTTTTTTTTAAAGATATGACTTGTAACAATATGACTATGTAACAAGATATGGTTTACGATATTAGTAGCAGAGTAGGCCTTTCTTTTATTAGCCTTCCGTTGAATGCTAATACCCGAAAGCTAATGATTGGATTTATCCGTAGGTAATGTGTTACCTGCAGCAGTAGCAAGGAGTTGTCCTCTATCATCAACAATTATTTTTATGTTAGCATTCTCTTTGAGTGCAATCATCTCTGGAGATCTCAATCTCGCATAACCACCATCATAAGAGTTGAACTTTTTCGGCATTCGAAAGAAATTTAATTCCTTACTGTCATGACTATGCACGCATACATTTCCAATAGTGCTACCACTTGTACTTGTTTCATAGTTTAAATACTTCTCCTTGTCGGCATTCAATGCTACAATAACCTTGTTATGTGAACACACTCTATTAAAATGTTCCATCTTCACTTTTTTTTTTTTTTTTAAGATATGACTTATGTGTTTTATCGTTCCACTGCGTAAACAATACTGATTTAATACATGCAATAGACTAGGTAGTGTCGATAACCGGTCATAGAATACCAGTGGGAAAGCCAAATCGTGTCTCTGACCAATCATAGAGCACAATTTTTAGAACCGTAAGCATATTTTGACATTTTAAGATATGTACAAAAAGAAAAAAATAATAAAGTTGAAAAATTTCCAAGTTTAAAAAAAAGTTTGTTTTTATGAAAAAAAAATATTGAATTATTAGTTCAGATTTTACGGATATAGTTTTATTTTTCAATCCAAAAATAGACTTAAGTTTCACACCTGTACCAGAGAATTGTATTTTCTATAATTTTCTTACAAAAAAAACAAGAGTTTACGGTCAAAACCCTTATTAGCTCAGATTTTACGGAAATAGTTTTTTTTTTTATAGGTTTCAGACAACACACGCCTATGAGAGACTAATACCAATCTCCCCCAAAACACTTTTCAGCCATTTCTTATTAAAAATTTTTATTTCAAGTCATTCACCCGGGTTTTTCGCTAGCAAATCTTCCCACAGTACAGCACTATAAGTACTCTAAGACACCCCACTCCCATCCCTCCAAAAATATTTTATTCAGAGATTTCTTGTTAAAAATTTTTATAATGAATCATAAGTCTTTGGAAACAGCCTCTATTTCTGCCCGTTTAAGTTTTTGATGTTGCTCCTTACTTTCAGTTGAAGAAACTTTTTTATAATTCGATTTCTGATCGCGGGGGGCGGTCCACGGTTGAAGTTGTTTTCATGTAAAAATACCCTTCCCCCTTTTCCATGGAAAATTCCCCCCCCCCTCAAGATAATTCCATTCCTGTCGACTTTTGGAGGGTGTTTCCCCATTTTCCGATAATCAGGCAATTTTCTCAAGCTCATAGCTTTTGATTGGTAACACTAAAGTTAATGAATCCTAAATCTATGGAAACAGCCTCTATTTCTGCCCGTTTAAGTTTTGATGTTGCTCCTTACTTTCAGTTGAAGAAACTTTTTTTATAATTTAATTTCTGATCGCGGGGGGCGGGCTACGGTTGTAGTTGTTTTCACGTAAAAATACCCTTCCCCTCTTCCATGGAAAATTCCTCCTCAAGACAATAATCATTCCTGTCGACTTTTGGAGGGTGTTTCCCCATTTTTCGATAATCAGGCAATTTTCTCAACCTCATAGCTTTTGACTGACAACACTAAAGTTAATGAATCCTAAATCTTTGAAACAACCTCTATTTCTGCCCGTTTAAGTTTTGATGTTGCTCCTTACTTTCAGTTGAAGAAACTTTTTAATAATTTAATTTCTGATCGCGGGGAGCGTGGGCACGGTTGAAGTTGTTTTCACTTAAAACTACCCTTCCCCTCTTCCATGGAAAATTCTCCCCTCAAGACAATTCCATTCTTGTCGACTTTTGGAGGGTGTTTCCCTATTTTTCGATAATCAGGCAATTTTCTCAAGCTCATAGCTTTTGATGATGCTGCTCCTTACTTTCGGTTGAAGAAACTTTTTTATAATTTAATTTCTGATCGCGGGAAGCTGGGCACGGTTGAAGTTGTTTTCACGTAAAAATACCCTTCCCCTCTTCCATGGAAAATTCCCCCCTCAAGACAATTCTTAATTTCTGATCGCGCTTTTTCAGACATTTCTTGTTAAAACTTTATTTTCAACTAATTCATCCGGGTTTTCGACAGCAATTCATGCCAGAGTACAGCACTATAAATAGTCTAAGACACCCACTCTGTCATCACCCCATCCCCCCAAAAATACTTTCAGACATTTCTTGTTAAAAATTTTATTTCAAGTCATTCATTTGGGTTTTTCACAAGCAATTCGTACCACAGTACAGCACTATCACTAGTCTGTGACATCCAATCTGTTATCGCTCCATCCCCCCAAAAAACCATTTTCAGACATTTCTCGTTAAAAATTTTATTTAAACTCATCCATATGGGTTTTTCGCTAGCAACTCCCCCCTCCACTATCACACTATAAGTACGCTAAGACACCCCGCTCCCATCACTCCACCACTTGTGTATTATACAGAACACATCTAAGAAGTAAAGCTATCCGTTATTAAAATTCTTTTCTTGTCATCTACATCTGTCTTAGTGTCAAATTTTAGTAATCTATAACGTTAAACTCTATTTTAAATTGACAACACTGCTCAAACACCACTTGTGTATTATACAGTACACATCGAAGAAGTAAAGCTAGGTCAAGTCATATTTTTTTCTGGCCTTCCATCATCAGATATGCTGGTTCAATTACACATGCACTGGATCAGCCAATGATCCCTTAGATTGCTATGTTCCATGGCAAGAAGCTATTTTAACTGATAACCCTCAATTCGCAAATCCCTTACGCCTTTTTTTTTGCAAATGTCAATCAAACAATTCCGATTGTAAAAGCGTGTTTAATCACGTTGCTTGGAAAGGTATCCACGAGTACATGCTCTGGAAATGTTTGCAATTCTTATCAATAACAAAAAACCAGTTTCTTGTATGGTTCTTATCTATTACACTTTTGAGCTTTTTGCAGGCATGAATGTATAGTTGAATGTATAGTTCAAATCTATTTCACTTTTGAGCATATTCTTGTAGGCGTGAATGTACGGTTGAATGTAGGTTTTCAATCAATAGCAATTCCATGTATTTTTTCATATAGGTTTTCAATCTTATATACTTTTACTACTTGAATTCCGTGAGATGAAGCAGCTAAAGTTGAACTTCAGATAGATAGGAATAAAACAACAATCAGGACCATTAACCCGTCTTCTCTAGTTGCTGATTCTTCAGAAATCGTAGACAATACTACTAGCATTGAAGTTGTTCTAGTATTCACTTACCTGGGCAAACACCTTTTCTGCCATGGATCGGTTTAGCCGTTACCTGTGGCGAAAAAATCAAACATCGGCCGTTCAACAAAACTAGATTTTCAACCCCCTCGTTGGCTCTGAGGCTTCAAGAGCTGAGACCTAGCAATCATCAACCGTAATTCTCAAGTCTGTGGAGGATTATCAGTCAAAGAAGGATATAAAGTCTGCGATAACTTGGCTTCCTTCGCAATGAGAGGTTGCTCCAACTCACCAATCAGTCTTGGTATTGTACCGAGGATGCCGAGCAAACCTTGCGTTGACTCGGAAATCTGCTTAGAATGCCACCACACCTACCCGCAAATTCCGTCTACGGCTTTCACCCTTCCAAAGCTCGGTGGAAACGACCTCGCGGCCGACCGAGGAAGGGCTGGTTCAACAGCCTGTCCAATTTTCTTGCGCAAGGTAACATCAACCTTGATGAAGCACATGCGCTCGCAATGAACAGAAGCAGGTAGAGGAGGCTACTTTGGTTAGGATATCAAACTCTTTGTGGTAATGAACAGTTCATAAGTAAGGAGCGAGTTGACCCAATAGTAATCGAAACTCTAAAGAAAGGAATTTAGCTGGCTATTATTACATCTAAAGAATTGCCTGTTCAATGGAAACCAAATATATAAAGTTGTTTAAGTTCAATGTTACCCATCAAAATGGGAAAATGCCCCAAAAAAGTCAGGCCTGTTTTTCCCAATAATATATGATTGAGATATTGAGATAGCCATTTGATTTAGCATTGTTGAAATGTTCTTGCATAACCCCCACAGTCCCTGAGAAAAGTGCTTTTGTTTTGCCCATTGTTTGCACAAGTATTTATTATTGGGAAATATATAGGACTTTTTATTTGGGGGCGGGGGGGGGGGTTCCACGGGGGTGATATTTCACAAGAAAAATTTTGTAAAATTGAGAGAAGAAAGTTTCTGGGGGGAAATTTTCTCGTCGAAGTGATACACGGAGGGAGGGGGATTTCCTGGCATGATTTGAAAATCCGTCATAAATTAAACTTAAAAAACAGGTGTCTTCGACTGGGCAACATTAAAGAAGAAAAAGGTTTTTATTAAAAGAAATAAACACATTAACAACCAACCCGAAGCTTATAAACTTGGTAACGGGTAAACATCACCCTTTACAAAACCCTGCATACACAATCACTACCAGCCATCCTTACCCCCCCCCCCCGAAAAAGATAAATGAAAGAGTTGAATAATAATTATTCACGACCTACCTGGATGTCGAAGACAAATAAAAATTGATCCTTCTATTCTATCTCCTCGTCCCCCTCCAAAGAAAAAAAAATAACAACTTAAACATTAAAACTAAAAACGAACAGAAATCGTTCCATATATGAGAGGGGCTGCAAAGGGGAAGCAAAGAGCGACATCTTGACGATTTTTTTTTTGTCCTTTCCTCAAATCAGCGACACCCTTGTAATTTAGACCCTCTGAGTAAACACGTGGGCTAAGACACTTGTTTAGCGCCGTGCGTTCATATTCAATATGTACAATAATTATAAATTTTTACTGGCCATACTAAACAAATTGGGAGTCTTAGTTTAGCTTTCAAGGTGTGAAGACCTCTATTAAAGAAAGAATCGGAAAAAAGTGGATATATCGCTTAGCTTTCAGTGAACAGTGATAAAAGTTATACTACATTGTAGACAATAAAGTGCAGCACAGGATGGCACAAAATCCAACACATTATTCGAATTAATCAGTGTATTAATCACCAGAAAATTATGAAAACAATCCAATAAAAAATTAGTTTCCCAAGTCAAAACCATAGTTTTGTTAACCGGGTTTGACTTTCGCTTTCACGAGTGACAGTGACTGTGGCTTCGAGCAATGATACCGGCGGCCAAAATGAAAACGAAAGTTTATTCCCCGTCGATCAACAAAAAAGCGTCGTTGCATTATTGAGACTTCTGAAGAGGTCTTCGGAAACGTTAAAAAAGTCCCTGGTGGGAAAGATAATGTTAGAGAAATATGCGACCGGATCCTGGCTCTACACCAGACTGTAATAGAAGAAAATTCGGAGCTTCTCCGTAACAAGAATAAACACCTGCAAAAAATTGTCGAACTATAGACCGAGTTGCAAGAAATGCGTCAAAGTTCACCCATCATTCAGAATCATGCCTGGTCGTATGCCAGCGTAGCAAAAGGACCCGAGTCGCATTGCCTGGTCCTCGAACCAATGAACACTACCCTAAAGAACCAAGATGGAAGGAGCAGATCTCAGAGAAACCAAAATACTGAACATGTTACCAAAGAGATATCCCAAGTGCTAAAAGGGGATAACATAAAGTTCGCAGCAAAGAAAATTGTACCGGGACGAGGAGGTAAATATATTCTTGAAATGCAGAGCAAAAATGACTTAGATGAAGCCCTCATGGTTTTAACAGAAAAATCCGAACAGTTGCAGTTCAAACCAAAACCAGTCAAGAAGCGTCTCCCACGAATGGTAGCGAAAGAAATACCAGGTTACGTAACACGCGAAGAATGCAGGAGTTGTGTGATGGACTCGAACCCCTCAGTTAAAGACCTCGTAGCGAAAGGAGAAACCTTCAAGGTTATCAGTGTTGTAGAAAGAGGAACGAGAAAAAAACGTGATTATTGAAGTCAGCCCAGTATTACGGAATAAATCATTTCAAATCGTGGACTTAAGTTCGGGTTTTTAATGGTTGAATGCGAGGATCACATCAACATCATTCGATGTACGAAGTGCTGTCTCTATGGACATAAATGTTCGGTTTGTAAGGGTGATGTTGCGTGCTCATGGTGCATGGGTAGCCATGCTTAAGAGGACTGTGAAAAACCTTTTACAAGTCGCCCGGTGTGTCGGTCATGTAATAAAAAATGTCAAATGTGAGCCACATGCATCCTATGAATTTAAAAAATGCCCAATTGCTCGCGAAATCATGGATCGTCTCAAGAAGAACATTCAGTATAATAGAATACTCAAAATGACTTACTTAGTGCAAACAAACTGACATTTTTTCAGATTAACCTTCAGCACTCTTATAGCGCACTGGTTCAGCTTCAGAAAACACTTTGCGACCTAAAACTAGATGTGGTATTGTTACAAGAACCGTATGTCAACAAGTTTGGAAAAATAACATGTGTACCAAGTGATTATGCAGTATTCTCAAGGTTTGATTTTGAGAGAAAAGATTCTTTAGTGCTGTAGTATTAGTTAAAAAAAGAATTTAAGTGCGATATTAATTATGATGAGTCTACAAACGAGTGTGTCACCGTATCTATTTACTTGAAGTTAAGAATCATTAGAGTGTCATCAGTATATTGCTCCCCTTCCCTGCAGTCCTTAGATTATCAACTGAGTATTTTGGATAGAATCTGTGAAACATTTTCGTGATAGGTGGGGATTTTAACGCTAAAAGTCCAATGTGGCTAAACGGTGTTTCTACTGATCATAAAGGAAAAGAATTAGAGGATTTTGTAACTTGTAAACAACTTGTTGTTATTAATGATCCTGATTCACCCACATATTATCATCATTATTCTAGCCCAGATGTTACGATTGCTAGTATACAACTTTTCACATATATTGAAAACTGGAGAGTCCTACAAGACCCTCCTTCACTATCAGACCATTTGTATATAAGTTTTGATCTCAGTTTTAATGATGAGATTAGAGAGAAAAATGTGAACCAGCGATATAATTTTAAGAAGACTAATTGGGACGTATTTAGTGCTGTTTTACTGAACCGTATTGATGAAGTTTTTGCATGTAATTTGGCTTCAGAAGAAGCAATTGATTCAGCCGTTGATCATTTAACTAAATTATTACAGAATGCTATAAAAGAATCGACTCCTATGTGTCATAATAATTTTTTAAAAAGATGCTGCCGCTGGTGGAATATAGGAAAGAATATAGACGTAATACGAGAATTTTTAAAATATCAAGATCGATAGAAAGCGAAGTAAATATGAAAAATGCTAAAAGTAAATATAAGATGGAAATTTTGAAGGCTAAAAAAGAAGATTGGAGGCGTTTTTTGTGAAGAAAGAGGGACTACGGATCCGTGAAATACGATTCATAAGATTTGTAGGTTGAAGGGTGGGACTGCAAAGCCTATCCATATTAAAAAGAGTGATGGTACTTTTACAAATTCAATAACTGAAGCTGGGGATGTACTTTTAAATAAGTGGTTCACGAAAGATGAGATATCAGATGACAATAGCTATCATCATACAATTCGACAAGAAGTAAAGCAGATATTAGAAGAAGATGTAGAAAATAGCGAGGATTTTCAGTTTCAAGACCTTTTAGAAATTATAAAAAAATTAAAACCAATGAAAGCCCCAGGCCCAGATGGAATTTTAAATTTAATTTTGAAAAAAAAATATGAATGTAATTGCACCAACTCTTTTGAAAATTTTAAACGCGTGTTTGAAAGTTTCGTATTTCCCTAAAGAATGGAAAAGGGCTAATGTGATTGTAATAAACAAAAAGGGTAAAAAATGACGGTAACGCCCGATCATATCGCCCAATAAGTCTGCTTTCTAATTTGGGAAAAATTTTTGAGAAGTTAATAATGGGTAGACTGAATAATTTAAGTAATGATAAAAATTGGATTTCTGATTATCAGTTTGGTTTTTCGAAAAATAAAAGCACGGTAGATGCGGCTGATAATTTGGTGACTATGATTGAAAAAAATAAAAAGAAGAAGTTATTTACATTGTGTATATTTTTTGATTTAAAAGGGGCGTTCGGTAATGCTTGGCATCCAGGAATTATTAAAAAGTTAAAGGAAAAAGAATGCCCTTCTGGCTTAATAAAATTAATTCATAGTTATCTATCAGATCGAACAGTCGCATATGAAAATGGAAACTTACATTTACTAGCAAAGTCATGTCCACAAGGTGGAATTCTATCTCCTTTTCTTTGGCTTATTAATATTAATGATATTCTTGAAATTAATATAAATGAAAATTGTTTTATTCAAGCATACGCTGATGACATATGTGCTATTATTACAGCAAAGAATGTAAGTACACTGGAAAAAGTAGCAAATAAGATTTTCGAGAGTTTTGATAAATGGGCAGTAAATAATAAATTAACATTTGATACATTAAAAACAGAGGCCGTCTTATTCACAAATAGACACAAAACACCCTACGTTAATTTAGTATTTGGAGGCGACATTATTGAAGTTAAGGATAAAGTTCGATATTTTGGTGGAATTCTAGATAGGAAACTTCTTTGGACAAAACATGTAACATGCAGAATTAATGAAGCTAAGAAATATTCGAGTCATCTTTTAAGCGCGGCAAGGATGACCTGGAGCTTAAAGCCTTTCGCTCTTAGAAAATTGTATAAGTCAGTAATTGAAAGTACCATTTTGTATGCTGCTCCAGTATGGATTGGGGCCTTAAGAAAAAAAAATATACAGAATATGTTACAGTCAGCACAAAGATGTTCAACCCTTAGTATTTCATAGTCATTTAGAACTGCTCAAAATCATGTTATTACAGCCCTTTCTGGTGTCCTTCTAATCGGTCTAAGAGCAATAGAACTGGCAGTGATGAGGTTTGTCAAAAAGGGGACGTCCCCCTTTTTAGCCAGATATTGTGCATCCTAGTTTTCCTTTAAATAGATACTCCGTTGATCATAGCGTTTTTACCGATGAAATAGTTGCTGAGTTGCTAGGAGTTGAGTTTCTGATGGAAAATTATTTTTCACCTATCCAACTGAACCGTAGTGTTTTAAAAATGCTCTATACAATAAATTGTATGTAATATTTGAAAATTATATGAGTAGTTGGCCTGTTAGATTTTTCAAATGTAAAGAAGATTTAATTTGTGCGCAAATACTTGAACCAAGCTACGAGCTCGTAACCAAGCTCGTATATCTTAACTCAGTTTATAACAGGCCATTCGAAACTGAATTATTTTTTACATAGAATAGGCATGACGGATAGCCCAACATGTGAATGTGGTGTATAGAAAACTGTGAGCATGTCCTGTATGATTGTCCTTTTTATGTTCGTCAGAGGTTTAATATGATTTTTGAATTGAAAGAATATAATGTTAGCTTCCCTTTTGATTTAAGTTTGATAATTGGTGATCAAAATGTTAGGAACATAGTGAAGAAATTCCTGTATAACACAAATAGATTTGATGTTTGAGGTTATTGTGAAAGTTTTCTGAGGAGTGTTTAGTGAATGTGTAGTTTTTATTTCTTTTTTTTTTTTCTGTAAGTATTTTAGTGTTTGTGTATAAATGTAGTTATATATAGTATTGTAGCATGAAATACCTGTTTGGTGCAGTCACGTAATAAAATCATCATCATCATCATCATCATACTAAACAAATTGTTTAATTATAGAACAATCCTCAACACAATATCAACACACGG